>JAXBDA010000882.1:0-67913 GCA_036023075.1 Gaultheria prostrata
CTTTAACTCTTGGGATTGGATATTAGGGTTTTGCTTGTCTCTTTCGTGTTCTTGAGACTTTGTCCCTAGATATCTTTTGGGTGTTTCAATTGGAGTTACGGGTATAGCCGGCTCTTTGTATTCTCTCTCGTTCATAGTGAATCCTCTATCACTCATCGCCCGTGGACGTACCTTTAGAGCTTCGTGCTTTAGGGGGAACCACGTAAATCTTTGTGTCTTTGATTTTCGCTTGTTGGTTTGTTTTCTCTTACTTCGTGGCCTGTCACAACAATCCGGACCGTCCAAAACACTTTTAATGGCTGAGATTCACTCGGCCCCCACTTCCGGAATGGGGATGGCCTTTGCCGCTGCAATTAATTCCTGTTGGGAAGATTTCGATCCACCCACAACGGAAGCGCAACTAAAAAAGAATACAAACACACAAAAAGAAAGAACACGCCAAATTTTTACGTTGTTCAGTCTCAATGCCTATTCCACGAGAGAGAGAGAGGGAGAGAGAGAGAGAGATTTCATTATATGAAAAATAGAAGAGTATAATGTGAAATGAAAAAATCACCATCGAGCTCCTAACACTATGCCTCTGTATGAAAAATGTCTTTGTTAGAGGATTTAATTAACCTAGAAACCCAACAACGGCTACATACATGGGTGTGTTTTTTCACTTATTTGCTATGCAGATACATGCATTCAACGTAGATGAAGTCACATGGAAATGTCAAGTACTCAACATATAGCAGGCAGCCATGGAGAGCCTAAAAAACTACACACGTTCAAAAGACGCGTTCTCCGGCTAATCACCGTGGTTTCATGCAAAGCTAGTCACTTGGCGATAGCGATGCCGTAGCTTTTGATTTGGATTCGACTCTTGCTTATGTGCTATTAATTGTTTTGTCGGTTCAGTTCATGATATAGGTCCTAACCTTGTTAGTGGACGATGTGATTATCCCTCAGATAATCGGTTCATTGGGTAATGTACCTAGTTTAAAATAAGAAAATAACAACTCTTGAGAGTTTATTTTCAATCCCTTGCAAACATCCTCTAATATCTAATCTTAATTCACTTAATCCTTAACAACGAAAATAAGCCGTTAAGGGTTGTTTTGACCAAATAATCTTGTTTGGTTATTTTTGTTTTTATTCAAAAAAAAATTGCCAGTTATATTTTGCATCTATTCGTAGATTATTGGTTCGGTCTCAATGAAAGGAAGCGAAAGAGTAAGAAATCGTGATCAGAACCTTTTAAAAAAATTCACTAAAAACAAAAATAATTCAACAAATAAGCTTTTTCTGATTTCGCTTGTTGAGACAAACCAATAATCAACACAAAATTGACGCAAAATTAACAAATGAGAAAAAAAAAATTGAGTAAGGACGAAAGAATAATCCGACAGAATTATTAGGGCAAAAACACCCCGATTCAAATTCATGCTAATTAGATTAGTAGACGAATTTGAGTCAAAGACACATGATTTAGTCAAATATCAAAAATTAATAATCAAGCCTTATTCTGATTGTTCAACATGGTTTCAGATTTCCTACATAGTATTCCATTCTTTCAATAATTATTCAACTAACCTCATAACTATATTAACGGTACTTATAGTATCCCACATGCATGGGCGGCTCAAAAAATGTACTAAAATTTTCTATTTTTAACACATAAATTTTCATTTTTCTCTCATACCGTTAGAACTGAATTATTCATACGTAGCCAAAGTAAAAGAAAATTCACTTAAGTTTGTGATTAAGTACACAATATAACTCAACAAAATCAATAAACTAGGCCCAATCAATTTTCAACCAGAATAAATACGGTTATTCTATGTAGAGCTTTGATACAAAAAAAAAAAAAATTACATTGTTGTCACCGCTGACATCTCACATGAAAGGGCGGAACGGAGGGGGGCGAGGAGGGTGTTTGGCCCCTGCATAATATACTTTTGGATTTTTTGTGAAATTACTAAAAAATGGTCCTTGCAAACCAGGTCAAATTTGTAATCCTGCGTCTGCCTCCGGTTCACATGTATCGAACCTATACATCAGAGAAGAACATGATAAATGATAATGGAACATTAGATAGATGCTTCCAGTCATACCCTGGAATCAGTTTGACTAGAGAATATGCAGAGAGAGAGAGAGAGAGAGAGTACCCATGAGACCACATGGAATAGCCGTTTAGGAATATGATTGTGAATAATATTTATTGAGTCGCTAAGTGAAAAATAATTAGTCAAAACAATAATTGTGATCCAATTTAGGTTTTAGTTTAGATATACAAAAACTGACATGTTCAGAGGATAAACATATGGTTCAATAGTGGAAATATATATATATATATATGCTCTTGAATGATTTTAAATGTGTTCTTTAGGCCTCGTTCTATTTAATTTTTTTTCCTTTTTTTAGTTTTTGTCTTTTTCAAAAAAAAATCATATTTATTAGTTTTGCGTCAAACATTTTTAGTTATGTGATTCGTCTCGATAAGAGGAATCAGAAAAGTGTAAAATTAATATTGAAACTAGAATAAAGACGAAACTTAAAAAGTATAAAAAAATCACACAAATAAGTTAAGAAAAACGAAACCTTAATACGCTGGATAGAATCACTATTCATTAAGTACGCATTTCATTCTTTCCATTGTTAGTATGATTTTAGTAGAGAAACTCAATAAAAGGAGAAAACAACATATAGTTATGGTCTAAATCGTGTTCCGATTATCACAACTAAGAACGAACTAACATATACTCCAGTTATGTTCTAGATCGTGTTCCGAATTTTTTTTTTTTTTTGATCGATAGATCGTGTTCCGATTATCACAACTAACAATGAACTTAGTCGAAAAAGTGAGGTATAGCGCTCAAGATATGACCCGTTAAACATGAAATGGAGATCTCTGCTCAGGTTATGACCCATTAAACATGATTGGGATATAAAGCTTGATTTGGTTTAGTTCGGTTATTGACGGAACCTAATTAAACTATTCTTAGGGGGCATGAAAAAATATCCAAATGGCCTAATTCACATCCAGAAAGAGTTAAAAATTTACTATGTCCATGTTTGAATTTGACTGGAAAAGTAAAAACTTTACCCAAATTTTATTGAGGACAGAGCTTAAAGATCCGATTATTTAGCCCAAATAGTGAGCCCAACATCTCAAGCAATAGTGGGCCCAACACCCCCAAGGGATTAACCTGGTAGTCAAAGCCTGAGACTTAGAGGTTTGCTCTCTCCTAAGGTTTCAGGTTTGAAACTTCTTAAGTGACATCAACTCTTGGGACCACGAGGAGTTATGTTCGGTCGTTACCTCCAGAGCCTCGGAATTAGTCAACGGGCAAGTTGGCCCGGATATCCGGTTATAAAAAAAATAGTTATCAGCTCCTTTGAATCCAGTCCACCACACCGAGCTTTGCTCCAACTTTAAATCAGCTCCCCGCAAGTGGATGGTGAGATTGGGCCTCTAGAATTACTCGAGGTGCGCTTAAGCTGGCCCGAACACTTGAGTTATCAAAAAACCATGTCAAGCTATAAGCGTATAAAAATCTGCTAGAAGCATCGATCGAGAGAGTGAGAGAGATGGCAATGGGGGATATAGGAAGGGGACCTAAACCGTAGGGATATGGACCAATAACAGAGTGTGAGTTTATAGGACTTGGATAAACTCATGGGCCTACTACCCACATGGGCCCAAATTGACACCAAAGACTGATAGCCTATTTCTGTGATGTTAACCTAGATTTTGGCTCTGGCCAGTTGTGCAACCAGGATTAATCCGGTAAGCCGATCGGACGGTCGGGTAGTGATCAGATATGAGGTACCACATTTGTAAAGCTTTGAACAATGAGGGTGGTCAAACTTAACCCCACGATTTTGATATACCTCCATTCTTGGACAGCCGAGAAAAACTTGGGTGTCGGCTGGGTACCATATGGCGGTACCCAGCACGCATCTCGACCATCTAAAAGTGTTTTAGAAGGCTTTTAAAGAGAGAAAAAGGAGAGGGGGAGGGGGAGACATCTGGGCCGTCCAAAAAACACTTTTTGACAGCCGAGATGCCCACTCAGACACCACGTCAGCCGTACCCTATTTGCATCCAAGTTTTTCTCCTGTTGACATGTTTAACTCGACAAGTCAATCAGACGGTTCCGAATTGATCAGAGATGTAGGCATCACAGTTGTAAAGGTTTGGACAGTAAGGGTGGTCCACATTTGGTGGCTGTTTTTGTTGTTTTTGAAGTGTTCATTTGTTGTTAGTTGTTGTAAGGGCTTTGGTCCTGTACATTGTTTCTTTGTTTGTGCTTAACAAGATCTTGCATTTACCACACACAAAAAAAACAACAATGAACTTAGTCGAAAGAGTGAGGTCTAGCGCTCTAGATATGACCCGTTAAACATGAAATGGAGATCTCTGCTCAGCATATGACCCATTAAACATGATTGGGAGATAAAGCTCGAGTTGGTTTGGTTTTTGGTGAAACCTATTTAAACTATTCTTGGGGGGCATGAAAAATATCCAAATGGCCTAATTCACATCCAGACAGAGTTGAAAATTTACAACTATTTCTATGTTTGAATTTGACAAGAAAAGTAAAAACTTACACAAATTTTATTGAGGACAGAGCTTAGAGATCTGATGATTTAGCCCAAATAGTGGGCCCAACAAACACCCTAAGGGGTTGGGCCGGTAGTACAGGCTTGGGACTATAGGTTTGCTCACTCTTAAGGTCTCAAATTCGAAATTTCTCAAGTGATATCAACTCTAGGGGTTATGTCCGGTCGTTACCTCCAAGGTCTTGGAATTAGTCAACGGGCAAGCTAGCCCAGACATCCGGTTATTAAAAAAAAGTGTTATCAACTCCTTTGGAGCCAGTCCATACGAAGCTTTGCTTCAGCTTTAAATGAGCTCCCCGCAAGTGGACGGTGAGATTGGGCCTTCAGAATTAGTCAAAGTGCACATAAGCTGACTCGAACACCTGAGTTATCAAAAAATCATGTCAAGCTATAAGCATATAAAAATCTGCTAGTAGCATCGAGAGAGAGAGAGAGAGAGAGAGAGAGAGAGAGAGAGATGGCAATGGGGATATAGGAAGGGGACCTAAACCATAGGGATATGGACCAATAACAGAGTGTGAGTTCATAGATAAACTCATGGGCCTACTACCCACATGGGCCCAAATTGACACCAAAGACTGAGAGCCTATTTCTGTGATGTTAACCGAGATTTTGACTCTGGCCAGACGTGCAACTAGGATTAATCCGGTAAGCCGATCGGACGGTCGGGTAGTGATCAGATATGAGGCACCACATTTGTAAAGCTTTGAACAATGAGGGTGGTCAAACATAACCCCGCGATTTTGATATACCCACATTCTTGGACAGCCGAGAAAAACTTGGGTGTCGGCTGGGTACCATATGGCAGTACCCAGTACGCATCTCGACCATCTAAAAGTGTTTTGGAAGGCTTTTAAAAAGAGAAAAAGGAGAGGGGGAGGGGGAGAAATCTGGGCCATCCCAAAAATACTTTTTGACAGTCGAGATGCGCGGTCAGACACCACGTCAGCCGTACCCTATTTGCACCCAAGTTTTTCTCATGTTGATGGGTTTAACTCGACAAGTCAATCAGACGGTTCCGAATTGATCAGAGATGTAGGCATCACAGTTGCAAAGGTTTGGACAGTAAGGGTGGTCCAGTCGAGTATGGGCTTATGGTCCCAAACACGAAGGGAAAAGCTCTGTGGTGGTGCATGAGCTTTTGCTTTGATGGTATTTAGGGTAGCTCATGTGAATTCCATATGGGCTTTGACCCAAGGAGTTTCATAATGTCAATATTCAGCTCTTCCAAAATCCAACCCCCTCTTGCATTATTTGGCCACTCCATAGCAATTTAATTGTATTTATGTTAGGTGAAGATTTTTATTTTATTTTATTTGTCTTCTTTCTAAGATTTGACTACTACTCCCTCCTCCATTTCTAATACATAGTCAATTATTTCATTTTAAAAAAATTCCAAAATGTTAGTAGTCTTTTTCTAAAAGTGGAAGTTAAAGTTTGATGATTTTCCAAAAGTATTCCTCGTAAGTGAATACAAGTGTAGAAATGTAGGTAATGTATAGGGGTAATTGATGAAAAGTTGAATACAAGTGTTGCAGTATCCCCTAAAATGTAAAAATTTCTAAAATGGACTATTAATTAGGAACGGAGAGAGTACAATATAGTCTCTCTCTTTTTTTTGGTAAATAGTACAATATAGTCTTTCTAAACAAAGTAATTATTCAGTAGTCTTGGAGCACCACGTGCACTCTAATCTACCACTTACTTATTTCTTTTTGGTCTAGTACTAAGTGGTGCCCCCTTATCTACCACATTTCTGTGGGATCCGTACACTTAGTACTAAACTCCACAGAAATATGCAGTGAATAAGGATATAGAGACACCACGTAGCAGTGCCCGAAACCACCAACTAATTTTTTCCCATTACAATCGACTAAACCCTAAAAGGTAGACTCACTAGAGAGGGAGCGCTAAAATTTTTGATCATTCAGTAAATCCGAACTCATGGCTACTCATACGAAAATCATGAGTTAATTTTCAGAATTTTTTTCGAAATTTATCCACCAAAGAAAAAAAGAACACAAATCGAAACCGCGGACAAAGATAAGTGTAAAGCGAATCAACATGTTTAATCAATAAATACCATTACAAGGAAGTACAAAAACCCAATCACCAAATGAATACACACAAATTGTGTATGTGTTCATATGATCTGTGCTTGAAAAAAGATAACAAAACTGTAAGGTCACCAAATATGTTTGTTCTTCTGATCTCTCTAAAAATAATGATGCCCCTATTGGAACAAGAACCAAACAATTCCCAGAAAAAAAAGAGGGAAAAGATAAATCCCCGCCGGTTTTGCTATAGATATTTTACAAATCTAAATGCAAAAAAATGATTTTACAAAATGGGCAGGGATGTGGAGGAAAATAAATCAATAGAGAAAAACTATGAGGAAAATTAAAATAACAAACAAATGGATTTACAAACATAATGCACTTTCCCAAGAACTTCTAATTAACTGCCTAATACGGCAGAATATGAGAAAACCATGCTTGAAATTCCTGGGCCTCACTCATCTAAAAACTGGAAGGCAGGATTCTCAATAAGTTCTGTTGCGGCTTTCACATCGGAAAAATCCTTCTCTTGCAATGACTTAGAGAGGTCATCAACCGAAAACGGAATGCTGTATTCAGAAGCATCAATTTTGGTCAGTGTTTCTCATTCTACTACGTCTGTATTTTTGTCAATTTCTAAAACGTTTGACAAAAATAAAAGGAAACAAGCAAGACTAAAATTATAATAACAAAAGCTAAAAAGAAAAAAAAAATGTGGGTTAGATGTCTTCAGGCCAGGTTTCCGCAAATGGTTCTGCTTCTTTCAGTTTGATACGAAGGATTTCACATATGGAAATAGGAGAAACTTTTACCTGGAATTGTCATCCAACAAAAAGGAACTGCTGACAGCACTGTTCGAGTCTTCCGTCATTAGTACCCTCATGCTGGAAATGACCTGTGCAGGTTCAACAAAGAAATTGGTTGGCAGCATATTCGGCTGAGAAGAATGCAGAAGTATAGGCACTTCTGGTAAATAAGATTTTTCCAAAAGGTACTTACATCTGGAGATACACTTCGAGTATTATAGTTGTCATCCCAGTACAATGTGCAAATTCTATACAGTTGCTGGACACTCAAAATCTGATGAAGAAACCAAGAGTCAATGAGAAAGAAAGACAGCTTCCAAGTTAAATGACAAAGGACAATTTTGAATAGCAAATGATCATAAAGA
Source organism: Gaultheria prostrata (assembly GCA_036023075.1). NCBI lineage: Eukaryota > Viridiplantae > Streptophyta > Magnoliopsida > Ericales > Ericaceae > Gaultheria > Gaultheria prostrata. Next base: position 7,837 of record JAXBDA010000882.1, read on the forward strand.
AACCGTGCTGTTATTAAGTTCCAATACATAAATCAAGAATCATATGGGTTTTTTGATAAATCCAAAGCCATAGCTTTGCTCCTTTTAATATTTTCACGTGTGGTGTGAGGGAGGTAGTGACACTTACAGGGCAAAGATCGTTGATAATTTCATCGTACGAAATTCTATACTTCTGATGTATAACCTGTGGCACATGAGGAGGATAAAATAAGCTAATAATGCAGTGATAAATTATGGGAAGGAGCGACATATAGTACAAAATTCATTTTGAAAAAAAGTAACAGTGGGAGGAAAATTGCAATTATCCCAGACGGAAACGAGTTATTATAGGAATAAATAATAATAACACTTCAACATTAATTGCGATGAACATACCAAGAACCCAACAGCTTGTCTGATGTGCTTGAGCTCATCCCAAGCTGATCCTGCATACTGCAATACAAGGAGATTTCAGGCTCCAAAAACAGAAAGTCAACTGGTTGTACATACTGCAAGGGTCCGTTAGATTGACCGAATTAGACTTGCTTTAATTAAATTTCCCATACAACGCATCACCAGCATACAAATGGTGGTGAGAATTACAATAATTTTGGAAAGTGGTATTGGTATTTCTCACTCTTAGTCTACTGGGACAATAATCCATTCAATCGTTAGGCCAATCAAACCAAACCTAAGTAATGCAAAAAGATGCAGAGAGCAATTATGCGTTGATCTGTATACCTGATAGAATAGAGTACTTACCTCTTCTTTTGCCTGGCAGCACCAAAGCTCCAACTCTGCCAACCCAGCTTTGACATATTCCCCATTGCTGAATGTACAGCACTCACGACGTAGAAGAAGGCTGCAAAAACGGTGAGTTTTGCATGCATCAGAAAAGCTAACATCACGGAAGGATGACGAATAATTCCGCAACAGAAAACAAAAGTTACCTATTGAAGAGTTGGACATTAATATACGAAAATGTTTGAGTATAGATCTTCTGAACAAGAACCGGAGGCACCTGAAAAATCAACAATAAGCATTTATGGAAATTTATATAGACGAAAACAAAATTCACGTATGGTATCAGCAAGGTCCTTACAAAGTTTTCTTTCAATGTACAGAGAAGCACGTTGAGACATTCAATAATGCTCTGCCAGTGATTTGCAGGGGAATCTTTGCCAAAGGACCTCCCAGATCTTAGAGCACTTCCCTTGGATGTTCTCGGAGCCTAAAGTGTGAATACCATGAACAACAGAGCATAAGTACAAGCTTGACTTAACTGGTACAAGGAAAATTTGTCCTGCTTCATGTTGTAATGGCTGATTGACAGGAAACAAAATCATTTACTGATATACGAATCAAATAATATAACCCTGCCCAGCACTACGGTTGTGATCACCATTATCACTGCATAACAGTTGCAGACTGCACAAGTAGAAGACTAGACTGATTGGTTTAATAAGATGGAGTGAAAATGACATCCATGGACCAGAGACCACAAAACGAATTTGAAAACGGAGCGATTCTAGAGGCATATGCTCATGAGATGGAAAATGTGTCCCCAGAGATTGTTTCAATTTCGCAATCATAATAATAAGCCAAATCATTAACATCTATTGGAATAGGGCCCAAAAAGAAAACTAACTCAAACATAAACATGTTGATCAAGAAGGTGGCATTCCCTTTAAGTCTAAGTTGCTTCAAGCTTAACAAATCACTACGTGTTATGAGCTTGTTTGCTGTCAACTGTTTACAAAGCAAGACCTCTTCCTCTCAGTAATACTAGAAGCAGACAAAAGATGACTTGCTGGTCACTCTAATCCTAACCTCGCCTATGACTACTTACTAACATTACAGAGCTCAAGATTGATTTTCTTTGCATAAGCATTTATACACATGCACACACATACATACAGAGAGAATCCTGATAAATAAGTATAATGTTTCATTGGATCAGAAGTTGTGCTTCCAACAGTTCGTATCAGCTGCCCAACAGCTATCATCAAAAAATTGCAAATTACAAGAGACTGACATGAACAAATTCTAGAGAGAGGGAGGAAGTGTTGTAGCTTGTGCAAATTGAAATTCCACATACCTGAATACACGAGGAAAGCAATGATGCCAACTCTTTCTTCAAGTTGTCTCGAACGATTCCATAGATTTTCTCCACATAAGCTGTGAGCTGCTGCTTGAAAAGCAGAGCTGGGTATTTGGCATCAACTTCACGGACTAGTTCAATTGGAGGTGCAGCAAGACTCGCAGAAGAGGGAGAAGACCGAAATCCCTGTGACATACAAAGCAGATCATATTACACACCATGAGTAGAGTTATAAGAACTCGGTCATCGTACATCACATCACAACCGATGTCATATAAGGGCTAAAACAACCGAAAAAAAGTTTTAAAAAAAATTGAATACCATTGTCATCCTCCCAAACAGAGACGTAGGAGTGGGTGGCTTTCGATGTGAAGATGCCCCAGATGAACCAGCACCTTTTAAACTTCTTTGAAGCAAAAACAACAACGCAGAGGTATTTGATAGCCAGTATGCCATGTGTTCATTGTCATCTTGATCCTGTAATGAGGTAAGTTTTGTTATGCTTCAGCTTTTGAACAGGTAACACATTGTTATTACAACTGCAAATGAGGAACAAAATGGAAGAGAATGTATTTGGAAGTAACAAGGCCTTTGATAGCCCATGAGAATTAATCAAAGATTAATATTAATGTAGTAATCAATGCTCTGGATGTTGAATGAAGGAAGCAAGGTAATGAGCACAAAAATTCAATCAAGTCTCCAGGCATGTTCAATGCTCTTTGATGCCTACCGGCTTTGATTTGGGGGCACGGTTCTACTGTGTAATATCCCTTGGGTTTCTTGATTCTTGGAGGTATAAGGGGGCCGCTAAAATGGTTAAACTATGAGCATCCACTTTGTGCATATATTGCCAAAGTTTAGGTCTGTATCCAATTCTACCCTGCCCATACCCCCATTGGTTTGGGGATTACATGGGTTCTGTTATTGTTGTTGTAGCAGTAATCAACCCAGATTGGTAGTCCATACCGTTGACAGCAACAATGACATACCAGCATACCTAAGCTGTCTTTAGAACCTCCTTAAGCCACTAACATTGTGAAAGAGTTTGAAATGTTACGTTTGGTTCCAAATTTGAACAGAGATCTACATATAGCTGGATTTTGATATACCCAAGATCCAGCCATACTTGAGGCTAATGTATTTATTTGATCGCCTCGCTCTTCCTACAGAGGCATTTGGACCACTTTACAATGGTTTCTACCATCAACCACGATGCTAGAATTACTAATCATCTTCCATACTCCACACGCCAACATGGATACCAATTGTAATCACTTGGTTACAATTGTCAATCAATTACTGATCAGGAATAGAGAAAATGTGATCCTATTACCTCAATCGCTGAACCTATCATCTGAATGAGACGGTCAAACACGCTAGTCCTTTCCGCCTCAAAAGATTTCCAATGAAGAAGGCATTTATAAATGGTAAATGCTGCAACAGGCTTGCCTTGGCTGAACCCAACATCCTTCATAATGCAGTTGATAAGTGCATCAACACTCTCCTGCATCAATTATGAAGCCCACAGAAGTCAAACTCCGTCAAAGGGATAATATAAAGCATACAACTAGAAAAATGAAGCAGATATCAATCAGGGTCGAAACATACATGTTGACGATCAATGATGGATCTTCTAAACTTGCTATCGGCTTCTGTCCCATACTTCTTAGCAGGTGTGACAGTTTGTGGTTCCTGAATAAACGAATCTTTTCCACGATCAGAAAAGAAAAAATATAGAGATAAAATGGAGCTCAAAGATGTGGGGAAGAACATTTTACATTGGTCCTATCCTCTTCATTGTCATTGTAACCATTTTCCAAGTTCTGCAAAAAGTAAACGTTGCAGAAATAATTAATGTCTGATAGAAGAAAACAGACAGGAGATCTTTTTTTTGCTTGGCGCGGGCCTGGGGGCCAATGGAGGATATCAAAAATGTCTGTAACTTTTTTTATTACCTGGGTTGCTTATTGTTTTCTCATTTATCATCTTTCTTTTCTTTTTCCACTTTTGTTTTTCGGTGTTGATTTGGGGGCCAAATTTTTGTGTTGGGCAGGGTGGTGGCTACAGAAGATCCCTAAAATTTATACCATTGTATTTACTTTGGTTGGTGGAGTTGGTGGAAGTCCTGACGAGCGTGTAACAGGTGTGCTCAGCAATGATTGTTGCCGAAGAATTTTGCCCTCAGATTCCATCTCATACATTTTTTCTTCAAGCCTGTGAATGTGTAAAAAACAATAATGCAGTAACATATTCATATTCTCAAATTGACCAGCGAGCATGCAAAACAGTCCAATGTCATCAAGATATCAACAGTTATTCTAAAAGACAATATCGTCTCACACACCTTTGCATATTAGTCTTCAGCTGAATTATCTTTGATTCTGCCTCCAAAGCCTGCTTCAACCTCTCCTCACTAAGTTTGTTCGTCTCCTCATATTTTTTCTCTGTTTCATCAATTTTCTTCTCTAAAGAACTAACCAAGGCCTGCATAATCCCGAGACAGTTGCAAACAAAACCACAAAATGTGATGGCCATACCTCAAAAAGTGTAAGTATCATCAAATTAGTACACAAAATAACAACTCAGAAAACCCAGCATCTAGCCTCTTTACCTTAAGTTTCTCATTTTCAGCAGTAATCTTATCCATCAATGAATGGTCAACGACTGGGACCTCCTGTATGACAGGGATTTGCTCTCCTGCCTTTTTGGCAGCCTCACGTTCCTTCATAAGAGTTTCTTTAGTTTCTTTGAACTGGAGTTGCATCTCTTGCAAAGCAGAATGTAACTTCGCATTTTCTTGGGTTTTGGCTTCTTCCAAGTCAGCCTACAGAAGCAAAACGTGAATGCAACGATAAGGGAAAAAATTATCAGGAACATAGCAGAAGTCATGGGAATGACTATCTATTCTCATCAGCTCTTCACAGAAAACAGAAATACTTACTCTCATGCGTTTCTCCAGCTGCAATCGCCATGTTAGTTCTTCAACTTGCTTCTCAAGTTTGTTTTTGGCAGCTTGAAGGGCACCGGTTTCCCTTGCAGCCTGTATTACACACGAGGAATGAATAAATAACATGAGACATATCCAGGACGGGTGGAACAGTTATGAGCAGGCAATATGTCGTCCACTATTTCTTGTCTTCTTTACTCATCTCTGCACATCTGCAGGGACACTATAGGTTTTATAAATAGACTACATTCAGTCGTCTTAGAAACGGACGAAGAAGTACCTTTGAAGCAAGAAATTTTTAGCGTCCCAACAGATGCATGAAACAACCATGTTTTTCAACTGTAACTAGAGACACAGGAATCACTAATCACAAAATTCGTGTTTTTTTCCTGCCCTATGTTTCTATGATGCTACAGCTAATAGTGAAGATAGCTCAGAAAGGCTAAAAAATCACAATAGACAGTCAAAAAAATTCCTGCCGTATGTTCCTATGATGCTACAGCTAATAGTGAAGATAGTTCAAAAAGGCTAAAAAAATCACAATAGACAGTCAAAATAAATAAATTTTCCAAAAAACAAACATAGAACAAAAGAGGATAAGACAAAAGAAATCACCATCTTAAGCTTCCGCAGTTCACTTCGAGCAATTCTTCCCCTCCATGCACACTGTGTGGTTATTGCAGCTTTCTTCAACTTCATATAGTGCAAACGAGCTAAGTACTTGCGACAGTGACTCTGGAGCAAAAAATAACAAATTCAACATAAAACAGGACGTTCAACAGAAGCTAACGAACAGGGAAATGCATGCCAGACCTACTAATAGCTTGTATTGGCAACATCCAGATACTAAATTAATACTAGAGAGTTTCCCAGACTCTATGTTCACCTGAATAATAATAGCTGCCTTTGTCTGCCTTCTGAAGCGAAGCTCATTCCGTGCAGTCATCCCACGCATACCAGTCTGAATAGAAACAGCAGAGGAGCACAACTCATTGTACGATTTTCTCGCAAGATGCATACGAAAATCTCTTTGAATTCTCAGGCAAGAAGCTTCTCTCCTCATGTTCTCGTACACTTGACGAACAAGTTCTCCTGCAATCAACCAAAGGAGAAAACAAAGGAAATATATGTTAGAAAATCCCAAAAGATAGGACTATTATAGAACTTAAAAGGGCTAGATGAAACGACATATATAACACACTGGAATACCTCTGCACACAGATTGAATCTGTATCGCAGACAAACGAAGCAAGAAAAAACTTTTGCGGGCCATGTACGAACGGATTTTCCTCTGAATAATGCTTGCTGATCTTCCTAAGACCTCGGTTCTCCGGGCATCCAGTTCTGCCATCTGACCAGCCCTTAGAAACACCTTAGTCTTACCAATCTGCAAAACAAAGCCTAATTGTTAAAAGAATCCAATATTTAGCAGTTCACAACAACAAAAACAAAATGTTATTTCAGAAAAATTATATGCCTGTGACTGCCAATCAAAGTCAGGTAAGCAGACACGCTGAAATATATTTGCAACTGGTAGTACTCTGTATTGCTACCCCTTCATAATTACGAGTGAAAGTACACCAGTTTAGCCTCAATTTTTATAGATTCTTTCGTGTTGGTGGGTGGGCGTGGGGGTGTTGGGACTGCAAAATATACTATTATCCAATATAAACTCACAAGTTAATCCAATATCAGAATTTACATTAACTGAGAGAGGTTACATAGCAACTAAAGAGCCAAATGAAAATAAAGCAAGACTATCATAACTCTCTACCTTAAACATCATAATTCAGCAGCTATCAAGGGATTTATCTACAGCCAAGAAGACATCAAAAATGGAGGAATTGAGATGAAAGATAGAAACCACCGTGCACTAATAGACAACTACATAACTCATAATAGCGTGAACGCAAATCAAAGAATACTATAAAGATGCTCGACAACCGTACATCGTTTTGTGACCAAGAGAGCATGAAAGGGCATAGGATTTAAAATTTGACTGCATCTCTGTAACTGTAAGTTCTAATAAGAACCCGTTTTCAGAACCAGCTTTTGCAAGAATTATAAGTAACATCGTTACCTGATACCCTTCCATTTCCACCTTCTCAAGAAGCCTTTTGCAAGCAGCAACCTCATCCGTACTATCATAAATCAAGTGTAATATTTGTCAGGACAACATTATACCAAAGATCCCATATGATTAAGAAATACTAGAAAGAAACTATCAAAAACCAATCAAACTACCTCCCGTCCAAAACTTCAGGTGCAAGGATACCAAATCGATCTACAAATTCATAGAAAGGTTTTCTTGTAGGATAACCCGCACAACTTATCCGAATTGCCTCCATGACCCCCTAAAAGAAGACACATAACAGCAACTGACATAAAGAGCATAAAGAGAGGGAGAGAGAGGAGGGGGAGAGAGTATGCAGCTTCATTCCCAACACAAACATGTAAAAAGGAACCCTCCTTACCCCGCAACGTAGTTGTTGTAGAACATTGCTATTCTCAAAAATAGCTGGCTTGAGAAGATTATTGGGCTTCACACACCGAATATAATGAGGTTCAGTTGAACTTAGAGTTTCAAGCAATGCTTGCAATTGTTGCTGCAACAAGTACAAGACGAACTCCATAAGTCATCGTATTAAACCAAAAATAAAAGACAGATAATTCACAAAGAGAGAGAAAAGAGAGCCACCAGACCTTGAACCGTGCACCTATTGAAGAGAACTTTGATTGTTTAGAGGTCTCCTCAGATGAAGGTGGAAACAAACCCGACACAAAGGAACATTTGGAATCATTCAGGAGCGCTTGATGTTCGGCAATAACATAATCTTTGTTTTTGTCCAGAAACAGTTCAGTTTGGTAGGTAACCTAAAGGGTAAATCAAAATGTTGATCCATCAACATAATCTAAGGTGTTACCAATTCTTCTTCAAAGATATGTAGTCTAGAGCTGAATATATAATAACACAGAAAAAATAGAGACTTACATCACCAGCATAATGACAAATAGTGAAATCAGAGCGCGATAACTTTGGCTTCTTGAAACGTTTGTGGTCTTTGAATATCGTGTAAAGCCTTTGGGCAAAGGTTTCATATGTTGATTTTGGGAACATACTGCAAGAAAAAGAGCCCCATCATAGATCTCACACAGAGAACCCTCAAATGTAAACACTATGATGGTAGATGATGTAAACTATTTGGAAGTCATTACTTTATGTGAGATGGAAGAAAATTCTTACAGCAGTACCACTTACCATTGTTCATCCAGAAGAGATATTATGCCACCAGGTTTCTGATCATTAGAAAAGGAAATAAAACATTAGAAAGCAAAAAATCTCAAATGATCTGCATAATCAAACCACCCGATTCTAAAGGAAGTTACCAGCGACAAGCCACAAACAAAAAACACGCCTAAAGAATGTAACACTTGAGTGAAGCCTAAAGATGAATGATCCAGTCTCTCTCCACTTTTGGTACTGACTAACCAACAAGGAAAAAAAGTATTAGATTCAAATTGTACTTCTCAACCTTCCCATTTTATCTCAAACCAAAAGCGTAGTCACAAACTTTTCTAACTTCATTGTCCATCCCTGCGTTATTGTCATCTGCATTGGTGTCTTTCCAATCTCCTAGTTTTTTTCTCACTCTTTCACTATAAGTTTTCTATCACTAGCTCCATGCATGAACACCTCTGACACCTCTTTAAGTTTTAGGCACTCATATCTACACTAGAGTGAATATGCAGACTTGTAATAGACTAATAGTTAAATATGTGATGGGAACATGGAAAGATATGCACCGTCAAAAAGTATTATTCGCCCCATAACCACTTCAAAAGTTTCACTATTTTAGATCATAATCTTTTGACACAACCACTGTGCTTTAAAGAAAATTGAATTCAGGAAGATTGATCACTTTGCTTCTCCACAATCTATCCCCCGAAGAAATTCTTTAAACAGGAACTTTTTGTGTATCTTTTCCACAACCAATATGGCATAAAATATTCCTGTCTGACATCTGAAATAAAACACATACATAAATGAAGTTCTTGGTTACATGCCAAGTTGTGCTCTTCGACAATACACTCAAGGCAACTTCACTACACAACTCAACTCCATAAACCTTTTATCTCACCAATTTACTGATTGTTACACGAACCCCTTTAAACATTAAGAAAAGTTCCATGATCCTTATGTTTTTTTCAGGATCTCCCAAGGAGAACATAGAGCATTGTTTTCTTTCAAGATTATAGTTCCCCACAACTTTCTTCACGACCTCGTGTTGCATTCATCTAGCAGTAGGCTAAGACAGTTTTTTGCATGAAGTGGGATCTAACTGATGGCATTCAGTAGCACTTAATCAATCAATTTAGAAAACATAGAAAACCTAAGAGAATGAAGATGTACATACAGAAAACGAAGGTACAAACAGTGATGGAACACTGGAATCATATTGGAGCAAAGGAAGTCTACTTACGGCAATAGCATTTTAGATGCTTGACCACAGAACAGAAAGCAGCAATTTATGCCCTAATGGAGAGAGTCGTGACTTGGGAAAAAAAATTATAAGATGTCAATCAAAATCTTCAGTGGAGCCAGATACCACGAACCTTTTCAATGAGGTCTAAAACATCTTGGTTATCAATGAATTCAATGTAGCTCCAATTAATTTCTTCTTTTGTATATTCTTCTTGCTCCATTTTGAAAACGTGCTGTACAACAAGATATTCATGATCATAAAGATGTCCAACACCTATATTTACAAATGGTTAGAATGAGGCCAACAAAAACCTGATTAAAGTGTTGCTGAAGCTTCTCATTTGTCAAATTAATGCAAAATTGCTCAAAGCTGCACAAGTTCATGAAGGCAAAACATGAGAGAAAAGGTCCAACACACAGCTTTAGCAAAAGAATTTACGTGAACAAAATCCAAAATACGGATTTCTTGTTTCTGGAGTTCTATATAGCTGCCATCCAGCGCTTACCGACTCCCGCTTACACAGAGTTATGCATTAATCATTATCCAAAGTGAAAATTATCATGAACCAAATGGCCACAACTTCTTATGCTCAACTATTCTGGATTAGATGGTCACAATCTTCAACCTATCCATAACCAATCAGAGAGCAAAGATAAACGAAATTGAATAATGCATGTCCAATTTCACATCCATCTGGGGTTTGTAAATGTTAAAATGAACTAATAGCAGAAGCTTTGGCTCATAAAACCATCAAATACGTAATAGTGTATATTGTTGACAAATGAAGAAATATATGGCTTCTTTAGGACAGACAACCAGGAGGTCTTCAACGTTTCTGCTCATCCGTGAATAAATAGATACTTAGATGGCACATGACCCCCCAAACCGCTACCCTCTAAGATTTCTTTTCACCTTAGATTACAACTTTTCACATTTCACTGTTTGTTTTCGATTTTTGTTCATCAATTAAAACAAAGGCATACCAGTTAAGCACCTGTTTGTCTTGAAACTCTCAAATCCATAGATATCCAACACTCCAATAAGAGACTTTGAGTTTGGGTCTTGACCAATTGAACAGTTAATCTTATTCACAAGCCTGCAGAAACAAGAAGAGAGTTACAAGGGGAAACTTAAAACCAGATTTACTAATATACACAAACCATGTGCAAGGTCAATGTTGAACAAACTTGAAGCCAAACACTTGACTGTGAGGCTTACCAGTCAAACAGCCTTGAGTAAACAACTTTCGCCAACGCATCTCTACTGACAGCTGCTGCTTCTGGATCCAGCCATTTCGAAATGGTTTCATCGCGAGTTACCATTACACGTTTGCAAAGGGAATCCTCTAAGGCCTTTGGATCACACCTGAACAAGACTTTCACTTAGAAATTAACATTTTAAACATAGAGTTCTGAGGATACTCTTTTTATGTGTTGGCATGCATAGATAAAGTGAGTTATTTACATGAACAGCTCTGCAGCAGTTCTCAGATGGAACCAAGATTTTTCATCTTTGGGCATAGAAGAGTCCATTTCCTTCCCCTTCACAAAATCAATATTTCCCAAATGCAGAATAGCAGCCACAACTCGAAAAATTCCATCCTACCAAGGAACAAGAAATAGCGAGAAAGTTAGTCGGTCACTTCAATACAAACAAATCTGCATTGCTCGTGCGAAATAACTTCCAGTAACTATACCTGCTCCTCAAGACTCATTCCAACGACATTCATTGCACTCCTTGTTGCGATGTAATCTTTGGCATCATCAATACCATCTAACTCGTAGCAATTTGTTTGATTCAGATAATGAAAGGATCTTGGATTTGCCATTTTATATCTTTCAATATCCTGACAGGAGAAAAACACAATTCCTCTGGAAATAAGAAAATACAAATATAGAGGATTACAAGAGCCAAAACCAAAGACCCAAATGCTGCAAGTTATAAAGGACACCATAAGGAATAATTTTGGATATCGGTTAAACTTAATCACTTAGGTGGAACAAGTTTTGTTTCTTCTATTTTTGGTTCACAACCAACTGTTCTCAATAGAGAAGTTATGGGTCTTGCATTTCATCTCTTTCCCAAACAGTGTCTTTTCACTGTATCCCTTGCTTTTACAGTTTCTACTACTTGTAGTATTCAAAATCCTCCAAGGACTATCTCTGAAAACCAATTAGGTATTAGTTTGTCAAGGGCAATATGTACAATCATCCCTGAATTTCAGTGGCAGACGCAGTTATGTTCTAGTTTATCAAAATCAACATGTAAAATCCTCCCTGAATTTCAGCAGAAGTCCTAGCTATACTCTGTAACAACCCACCCTTTAGTCGCCCAATAACTTGTGGGAGCCTAACAACATAGCCCAAAATGCTTAAGCCCGAGTTAATGGTAGTAGGAAGTTGTCCATTATATTTCATTGAAAATTCTTCTAACCCACCAATGTGGGACAAACATTGGGATACTACACATTCTAAACAGAAGAAGATCAAACAAGTAAAAAAAAAAAGAAGGGGATATGGATAATATCATCGGAAATGCATTCCTTAACATTGTGGACGTCTGCAAGATTTACTTTATTGCCTTTTTGTATAAAAAGAAGCAGTTGCTCTAAAACAAAAGGTCAAACCAAAGGTAAACAAATGCATGTACATTAGGAAACTGAAATACTTCACTTCACGCTTCACGGACACAATTGGTATATTAGGCATGAATTAACTCTTGATGAAAATCTCTAACCTCTGGTGGTGCAGCACAAAGCATGTAGAAACAATGGTAATTTCTCTCAGGATCGGATACTTGACAAACACGAGATCTTTCAAGCAGATAAGTTCTGATAGCGGCTCCGGATATTCTTCCATTCTTGTCGAATTGAATCTCCACAAACTTACCAAAACGACTGCAGTTTTCAAAACATGCGGATAAAGACAGGCACGTGATGCCAAAAGACATGACAACGTTTGTCCGTAATCGGAAAGATAACTTAATGAAAAGACTTCCCCACCTTGAGTTATTGTTTCTGACGGTCTTTGCATTACCAAATGCTTCTAGAACAGGATTGGACTGCAAAAGTGTGGAAATAGACCACGAAGACTAACTGAGAAAAACTTTATGATGTGAAAAAAAAAAAACTGAGAAAAACTCAAGTTGGGAAATGCAAAATAGAGAACTTGTAATTTTATAATCTCCAATCAGCTAGTTGGAAACACGTAACAAAATGAATTCTAACCTCCAGGACTTTCTGCTCAACAGTCCTTCCCTCAGCTGCAGCTCTTCCTCCCATGTAAGCCAGATAGCGCATAAGCTGTTTCGTGCTTTCTGTTTTACCAGCACCACTTTCACCACTAACCAAAATCGACTGACTTATTCCCTCATTGATCATTTGTCTGCACCCACAGAAACAATAATTTACTTCACGAGCTGAACTAACAAGGTTCAACTTATCAACTTATAGTTGAAAGCAGAGATTGTGTTAAGAGTACCTGTATGCAGCATCTGCAACAGCAAAAGGATGAGGACTCAGTTCACCAAAAGCTGCCCCTTTATACTGTGCCATCATATGGCTATCGTACAAATGTGGAAGTCTTGTAAAAGGGTTCACAGCAATTAATATACTTCCTGTGTAAGTCTGGGGACACCATTGTATCAATTAGCCTTCATCTGGGAGCAAATGCCAGTGTTGTGCGAAAAAAATAAACATACTTACATATATTTCATTTATATCATATCTGGATTTTAAATTTTGTAGAACTCCCGGCTCATGCAAATAGGCGAGCTTTGTCATATCATCAACTCCACATGGTGGTGCATCAGAATCCTTGGGATAGGCATTAGAAGCCTTAACAACAACCTGCAATTTAAAACTTAACATCAACCAACAAACAAGCAAGCAAAAAGAAGGAAGAAAACAACAGAATATTGTCCATTTCTAAACAATGCATGTCCATGCACAAAAGCGGTGGAGAGCACTTACTGTCTTCCCTGAAGTACAAAGAACCTTGATCTCTTCACCATTGACATCAACAATTTCCCCATCTATCCAAGCTGCATCAGGATCCTCAACCCAAACAAGAGATCCATTGCCTAGACTGACTGAACCAGCCTACAAAACCGAGCGACATAGCAATTAGACCGACTATAACCCAGTAACCGTCCAGATATTGAGAGCAAAACAACATGATGACTTTGAGTTGCCAAAGCATCAGTGACAAATACACTCTAATCAAATCACAAGATCAACAAAGGGGATGCATCATGTTAGCAGATAAAAGAAGCCATGTCATTGAAAGTGGTTTAACGAACGGGAGTGAGGGGGAATGGAAGAAGAAAAACAAAATAGTAGACATGCGGACATGCACAACAAAACAGAAGGGCCCAACTAAAATGAACTCAGCACATGGGAGGTTTTGACACATTAAGCAAAAATAACTTGACAACAAAAAACAATTAACAACTTGCATTGAAGCCACTTAAGTACAAAGAGAATACGGTAAAGCAATACCAAAATGGCTTGATTTACTTCCCATTATATACAAGGAACAAAATTTTAAAACAGATAACTATTTAGTTTCTCCAATTATATGCAGCATTGGCATTACAGCCTTCCGGGATCGAAAAGAGGTCATCTAATCAGTGAACAAAGGGAAAGGGAGGGAAACTTAGCCTAATTAGCTTGAGCTGCTCATTGCTAGAATTTAAGGTAGTTCACTAATTCATGTCAAGGGTTTGACCTAGTCATCAAAACCATATCACAACTCGCTCCGAATATAACAAAGCTACCTTTCTAAATCAATCATCAGATTTAAGTCTAGGGACTAAGTTCTTTATTAGCAGCAATATATTTGTATTAACTGTCTACTAGTGCTTACTGGTGCATAACAAATTACAAATCTACAAACAGCCCAGAATTAAAAACTTCACAGTATTGTCAATCCAATCAGAACAGATCAGAAATGAACGGAAAAAAAACAACAACTCAATTGCATTGGCAAGACAAAGTCTGAAAACAAATAGCTAAAAAAATCATCAGTAACAAAAATGTATGACCCATACCATCTTGACTAACTTCAGCCAAATCGGAAACCAAGGCTTCCGATTCCTTTAAAGACCAAATCAACTCAGCCACCACAGATCCAAGAACACACTGATTTGCAATTCCCTTCCTCTCTTTTTTCCACTTCTCTTTAACCCTCTTTTCAAGATTATAAAAACCCAATAACCCAAATGAACTTTTTCCTACTGGGTTGTCTTCAGTACAACTTCTTGTTTTCAGAAAACGTTTTCAAGAAGCAAAAGCACCAAGAAAACCCAGAAGCCGCAATAAGATTTGACCCTTCAACAGTCAGATTTTGGGCTGGAAAATCGGAGTGAAGAGAGATGGACAGAAAACTGGAAAAACCCTTTCTTAGCTCTGCTAAAACCAAAGATCTAGGAGATGTGTGTATTTTTTCTGTTGCGTTTTTTTCTTGTTTCGGATTTTTCTTTGTGTTTTCTTCCCCCCTTCTTCTGCCGTGTTTAGGCCTACAGTCAAAGTTAATTCACCATAAAAATAGTCACTAGTTGTCAATTTAAGGCTTAATTAGATCTTCCCTCCGCATATTTGTAAATTGTCCCCTGAACTACAAAAGCTGACACTTTAATACCTCAAACAACCTAAATCTTTCAAGGTAGCCCTTTAGAGCATCTTCGATGTATCTCTATATCTCCATTTGGAGATCGGATTTTGACATATTGAGCAGGGATTTTTCATTTACCCTCTATTTTCTTCGACTTTTTATATTTTATGAGAGATTGGGCCCATTGTTCTTTTTTAAAAATTTGGTCTCTAAATTTACTTTTGAGTCCCCAAATATGGGGACTCACACCTTCATTTCTGTCTCCGAATCTCTAAAACTGACTATGGGTCCCTCCAAAAAATACATGAAGGTGAAAAAAACTGATAAATTACAAATTTTCCCTTCAATATGTCACATCCAGTCTTTATTTTGGAGGTATGGAGATGCATTGAAGATGCTCTTAGTCTTCTCCCACACAAATGTTGTCAAAGAGCCAAGAATATAACTCAAATATTTTTCTTCCAAAATATTGCTATAATGCTAAATGTCTTTGTCAAACCCGTCTTCTTCCATTAATCAACATCTATCGATCTCAGTCAATCACTCTATTTTTTTGCACTAACATATCATTGCACCGTCTATCAATATATACAAAAAATATATATACAAAAGATCTCATTCCCGACATGCTTGCCATATTCAGAGAAAAAAGAATTCTAAAATTATTTTCTTGGATTATTAACAGTAATTAATCGATTGCAAATTAATTAGGGACTCAAGTTAAAAGGTTCAAAGAGTTTAAGCTGATAAAGTGTATGATATAATACTTCAGGGGTACAAGATGTAATCAAACTTTTAATTAGTACTATACTATAATGAAAGGAAACTGTATCGGTAAGATTAAGGAAAGTAATAAACGGCATGTGTAAATGAAGTGAATTCCGAAAGTGCCCTCGTTTATTAGGCGTAATTACTAAGGTGAGACCGAACGCGCGTTTACAGCTCAGACATTGACAACGTTGTCCTGATTCGATCCCCATTTGAAAGCGCGAGCGCGGTTAATGCGAGGGCCCAGCGTATTTATTAACGTCCCACTTTGGGCTAAAATTGAAAGAGTAATCTCATAAATTTGTATAAATAAGAGCATCTGCATCGGTGTCTTGCCATTTTTTGTAGCCATTTTCATATTTGAGTAATGAGGAGCATCCAAAAATGATGATGGGTTGCACCCAAGTGTCATTTTGCCAAAAAAAAATGTATAACTTGCCATATATTTTGTCATTTTTTGACAAAAAAAATTGTCATTGGCTATACCCGAGAAAAATAATTTGTCATTTTTTCTGTTATGGAGGCACCCGTTTGTGCCATTTTGTTGCCATTTTTTCCGAATGGCAACTTCTCCTCTCATTTTTGACAACCAGTGTGGTTGCTCTAATAACATTATATAGGAATACAATATTTATGAATTGTCTATTAGTTGAAGTACAATATTCACGAAGAGTTTAAAACTCAGCCTTAAATGTTATCGAGGTAGTATTAGTTTGCAAGCTATTTTAGTGTTACTTACGAAGTATCAATTAGTTTCATTATACCTGCGAGATTCTGCTATATTGTTGATAAACATGGTAATTTTTCTATTTTTAAACTTTGGTTATTTTTTGTTATGATTTTTTTATGGTCTTCAACATTTTTTTATAAGACGTTGCTATTTGTTTTATAATTATTTTTTAGCCGTTTTTTGACGTGTGTTGTGGTCATTCACTATAGAAAATTTATTTTCCGCTCTTTTTATGATTTTTTTATTGGGAAAAACTACGACCAGTCGATTGAAATCACATACAATGATATATACTGTCTGAGTAATTAGCTATTTGAAGGACGAGGCTAAAACATGTCAATTTTTTCCTGACCAAGGGAGACAAGACATGCATACGAGATATTTATATCAATATGTGTGTAAAATGCTCGGCGTCCATAATGATAAAGACTTTGTTCGATGTCTGTTGGCATTGCCTCGCAACATTTTGGAATTGATAGCGGAGCAAATTGTAACTAAAAAAAAGAAGTCAGTATTTTCGATAAAAATGACACCAATACTAGAGGAGAAATATAATATAGACGACCAACAAATATAATTGAGATAATTGACAATGATGGTAAGTACATAATTACACTAGAATGATGGTTTGTGACACTCCAACTATGTTAACGGTGGTCAAAGACGATAGAATTAAAAAACTATTATAATAAGATTAAAATTGAGGGTTATTGTATTTTAATGCTTGTCAATGGCGATAAAAATACGACGTTGGAGGATTTCTATCGTCAAATAGTTGAAAATACTTTGCTCTAACGTTGATCAATCGATTGGACTTCCAAGATCAATCGATTTGGGCGTAAATAGACCCAAACATCTAAGTTATGAAATAAATTTACTTTAATACCAACCAATCTCATACCGAGTACATATTCTGGTTGAAAGTGAAGTATAAGAAAGTTGGAGATGACTATATGACTAGATCATCATGTACCCAAATGGTTATTAATGGAGTAAAAAAGGTTTGCACGAGTTTGAAAGTAGAAAAACTTGGTGCCGAGTGGGTAAGGGCACACGTGGTACCGAACGCGGATCTCGGTTGTCCAAACACTTTTGGAAGGCTCTAATTTTAAAGAGTGAAATAGGCGAGAGAGATGAGAAGGATTGAGAGAAATCAGAACCGTCTAAAAACTTTTGGACAACCGACATGCGCGACAGATATCACCACATAATACCCGTCCAGAACCAAGTTTTTAGAGGGCATTTCAGGTAACATCACGGAAGATCTGGACAAGTTAGCTTTAAAGTGAATTTACTTAATCCAAAAGCGACTTGGGGACCCCCCGCAACTTATCATAAATGTGACTTTAAGGCCCCAGGCTCTCAATTCAAACTGTAAAGTCCCCTGTAGAGCTGGATATTCCATTCATCAATCAACAGTTCACCACATACAACAGTTCACCACATATTCTGCAAATCTGTAAATACCAAATCGCAAAGAAGAAGTAAAGAACCCATTTCCATTCCAAAGCAAAGAATAAAACCAAAAGATCAATGTTTTTTTCTCTTGTGAACTCGGTATAACTAGCAAGAAAATAATTTGTTCCCCTCCGAGTTCTGCTATTAGGGGGCATCTTTTTCCGTTACTGGATTATATGCCAAAGTGGATATCGATAACTAACTGTCTAATGTAAACAACGACTGAATTGGCTTTTTTTTTTCTTTTTCTTTTTTTCTTTTTTTGATTCACTCTTATGTTTCGACACATACATTTCCTATTGTAATTTCAAATTATATACTTTTAGAGCCAGCTCATTTTATTGTCTAAAAATTGTAAAAATGTTTTTTTTTTTGGGTGTAATTTTTACTTTATTGTCTACACTGTGAATACAACATGTTGTCTAAATAGTGTTTTCCGGAAGAGTATTTTGATTGTTAAAAATATCAAAAATACTATTTAGATGAAAAATACCGACCTTGATATTTATACTGGCAACAGTCGGTGTTTTGACGTAAGAAAAAAAATTTAGCATGAACTAGCCCTAATGCTATTTTTATAGTTTTCACTATCTACCAAATTGCGGGCCATATGGGTAACTTGAATAATTAACTTGACTATTTCCTTCATGATCGAGAATGTTTCAACGATCTTTATAATTAGTCATGTGACCATTTCCTGTCACGTTAGCTTGTCACATTAATCAATTTATTTAATATTTTCTTGGCTCCACCATCATAAATTGGTTGGCTTGAATACTTTGCAAAGCTGCTGAATTGTATCTCATTGTTATTCTGCATTGGCGCACCTTGGGCATATCTGGAAATTTACTTGAAAAATGAAATTCGTACAGAGGTTTTTTTTTTTTTTGGATTAATAATTATTCGGATCAATTTACGCACGTTTTGATTAATTATAGACTTCTGAAATTAATAACTAAACTAACCTCCGATAATCTCAAAAAAAAGTACTCACAAGTAAACTCGAACCTTGCGAGATCCGTGAGTAATTGTTATTACTCTATCGTCTCAAATTATATTTTGTAATATATGATAACTGTGATAATTTTATATATTTATCTTATATAGTTAAGTGAATCTATCGAACAACATTTAAAAAGTAAAATATGGACAAAATTTTGAGACGAGGGAGTAGCAACAAAATACTCACAAATCTCGCAGGTTCGACTCTACTTGGGAGTAAATGTTTTGAGATTAATGGAGGTTAGTTTTTAGTTACAGAGTATTAATTTTAGAAGTCTAGAATTCATCCGTAAATTGATCCGAACAATTATTAATTCAGAATAATTAAAAAAAAAAAAGCAAGTAAAGCATACACGGTCACAAAAGAGATACTTGATCCTCATTAGAATGCGTGGATCTGCGCACACGATGAGGAGTATTGAATAACTTTGACAAAATAAACGTCAGGCATGAAATTTTCAATCCTGTCGGGTGCCGTTTTCAGGGCCTTCCCTGATCCTATTTTGATATTCGGTATCATTAATATTTTAAATTTCTTGACAATTTTAAGCACGTCAAAATTCATGTTAAACTGTGAATATATCATTTATTGTATTTTAGAAACACATGTCCTAATATTAGTAACATTTTCGATGTTAGAAGCACGTCTTACGGGATCTAATCGCGTGGGTTAGATCTCTGGAGAGCTTTCGGTGCAATACCAGCCGTTGGATGGAACAACATCGTATCACGTGGAAAACATTTTGACTATATCAGCGCCACAATGGACGGAAAATCGACGAGTAAAGTTCACGTGTTGACGTAAAAGTGACGTAAAGTGCCTCTCCAAAAGCCGAGGTAAAAAGGAATTGGGCTTTTCTTCTGTTGGTCTGAAAAATATTTGGGCTTTTCTTGTTAGTCCTAAAGGTTTTGGGCTTTTCTTCTTCTTCTTTTTTTGGATCAGAAATGGGCATTTCTTCTGTTGGACTGATAACATTTGGGCTTTTCTTTTTAGTCCGAAAGGGTTTGGGATTATTAGATACATCTTCTAATTTTTTTGGGTCTAAATGACTTCTTCATCTTTTTCTTCCTAATTTTTTATTTATGAGTAGTTTTTTGTCGTAATTTTAAAGATTAATCATTCGTATCGACGAGGGGAATTAGAAAAGTATGCAAATGTCAATCGGATTTGAAAAAATTTCATATAAGATAATACTTTAGAAAGAAAAAAAAAACCCATTGTTTGGTACTTTTTCGTCTTTAGTGTTTTTTTTTTCCTCTGTTGGTCGTTTTTACTTTTACACTTCTCTCGTTGAAATGGATGATTCGTCTTGAAAATAAAACGTAAATCTAACAAAAATTGAGGAAAGACGAACAAAACAAGAAAAACCAAAACACCTTATGAGAATGGAGTTCAAAACAATGACTTCTACAGGGTTTGATCAAATGAGTTTGATGTTTGAAAATATTTGCGCTTGGTTCGAGTCAATTTGTTAAATTTGCAATTATTTTTGGATTTGCCACAATATCGGGAACGTGATATAATGGAAAAATCAAGCAAATAGTGCAATTTCATGTTTTATTCAAGAAATAGCTCTAGCAAATTTTACAAAGAGTTGATAAATGAAAAAAAAAAAAAAAAAGGAAAGGAAAAGCAATAAAATAAAAAAAAAGGATATGGGAGAAAAACTTGGGAGCAAATAGGGTAGGAGCTAACGTGGTGCCCCTTCACCACTCCGAACAAGTGAGAAAAACTTGGGTGCAAATAGGGTAGGAGCTAATGTGGTGCCCTTTCGCCACATCCGGGCCGTCCAAATATGTGTTGGACGGTCCGGATTAAAATACTCTCTCACCCACTCTCTCTCCTCTTCCTCTCCCTTGCTTATCTCTCCAAGTCCGAACCATCCAAATATTTTTTGGACGGTCTGGATATGCCGAGGGGCACCACGTGGTACCCTCTGTACCCAAGTTTTTCAAGTTTAGGTCCCTGCCCAAAACTTTTGGAACGGAAAAACTGGGGAACCATGAGTTAGTCCGGTTGGTCGATGAGTTTGTATCTCACACACGAAAATAATTTTTTGTGTACTACGAAGAGAAATAAATCAAGTTGCACGTACGCTAGCCCCGTCACCTAACCGGAAAAAAGAGAGGAAGTGATGGATTAATTGTGATTTTACTGGGGACTACCCAGTCCCCATTCTCATCATAATCTTTTGAGTCATCCGCTGCCTTTAGTTGCAAGAAGTAAGTCTGACACAGGCTCTGAGCGCAAGACGAAGGGCCGCAGCCACCGGAAATAACGGCAACCGCCTCTGAGCGGCCCAATGGAGCCAAGTTTAGCTTGTCCATTTCGAGCCGCAAAAATCTGACAAAGTCCTTTGGATTTCCCCAACAAAACGCGGCCTTTAAAGCCCATTCCCAAGCCAACAACCAAGCATGTTTACGTTTGATGGTAAGTAATGAATGTGGCTTGGCTTTTGTGTTCCATTGCTACCACAAAGGTAAAAATAGAATGGATCTTCAATTAGCAGTCGAATTAGCAGGGAAAAAATTGGGATTACAGCGAGAAATTTTTCAATGCCAGTGGGGGCAGTTCAGCACGAACATAGACTACATATTTGACTGGCCGAACAAAATCAACGATTCGACTGCGGATCGTTAAAATAACGGGACTCTGGATGGGCTTCGTAACCACCGCACAACGCGGGTGCTGTGCTTTGTAGCACTAACACTAATGCCGCACCCAAACCGAATGGTTTTATTTGGTTATTTACTGCTGTGGTTTGGTCCCGGTTGTAAAAAATTAGAACCGTGTTAACTGGTTTGGTTAGTGAATTTACGTTAACGGTTATAGTTCCAAAAAGAACCAAACCGTGCGCGTGAAATATGTGTATATATATATATATATACAAACACACACACACACACCAAGCTTTTAGTGAGGGATTCCATATTTTGTTAAAATGCCAGACTCCCATTTTATCGAAAACGCCTCAAATCAAGCCCTTCTCGGGTTTTTTTTTTTTTTTTATGAATCCTCACGTAGACCCTTAAAAATACGTTTTAAACGCATTAAACAGTCCAGATCATCGAAATCCGATATGGAAATGAAAAGTCCGCACGAAAGCAAAAATGGAGATCCCTTAGGTGAAGCTCAATGTATTATATATAGATTTAGATATATTAATTGGGAAATGATTTCCACACCCCCTTTTATCCCCACACACTCCCTTTTTGTCTTTATTCAACCTGAAATTACCAAATTACCCTTACTTCAAAAGTCACATTTTCCATATGAAGGGCAATTTGGTAATTTCAGGTTGAATAAAGATAAAAAGGGAGTGTGTGGGGATAAAAGGGGGGTGTGGAAATCATTTCCCTATTAATTTCCTAATCTAATCATACCCATTAGGTGAATTGTGTATTATTGTTGGCCCAGATAGCAAAAATGGAGATCCCTTAGGTGAAGCTCAATGTATTATTGTTGGCCCAGATAGCAACACACAAGAGGGGGTGAATTGTGTTTCTTTAAAATAATGCGGAATTAAAAACTAAATGCAACGCCCAATAATAAATTAAATCATTCAAGCATGCATCAAATAATATATGACATAAAATAAAGAGTAAAGGGAAGAGAGAAATCGAACGCAAAGATTTATCGTGGTTCGGTCCGCAACTTCACGGCCTAGTCCACTCCCCAAGTGTCCAACTCGGGATTTGCTGCACTATCTCCAATAGTAACACTTTCTAGCTTCGCGGGTGCTGGAGAAACCGTTACAACGAGCAATATCCAATCGCTCCAACTATTTTTGACTCCGGTGTTAGTCACACCTAATTCAACTAGTTTTGACTCTGGTGCTAGTAACACCTAACCAAGTAATTTTCTCTCCAAAATCACTCACAAAAAGATAACTTCTCACAAGGGGTCACACTCCCTTTTACAATGAAATCTCATAAATTAAACACTCTCAAAAGTGTAGATAAAAACAATATGAAGCTCTATTTTTTTCTCTCAATAAACAACCAACTTTGAAGCTTTCTTTTTCCAATTCTCTCTTCTCGGCCTTGTTCTTTTTTTCTTCCTTGGCCTTGTATATATGCATCAACATGTGGACGTTGGAGGCTCCCCTTCAAATTTGGAAATTGACCACATAAATTCATTCCCTTTTTTTAACTTAGCCGTTGAAACCCATTAGGTAGCAAATCAACCTTTCTTTTTTATTGTCCGTGGCATGAGCATGCTACTCAATCAATTTCCTTCTTCCATTATCAAATCAATCTTCCACATTTCTTTAGAAAATCAATTTCCACTTGAATGCTTTCTAGCCGTTAGAAATAATAAATCCATAACTTGATCTCCCATCTTCCTCCTTGATTGTATTCACTTCCCTTAAGAGTTCTTGAAGCCAATTAAAAAGTTAGGAAAAGATTTGTCCTTAATCTTCCTCCTTTAAATTTAAATCTTGGCTATTGGAGATAATGTTTTGGTATAGAATCTCTCCTTGTGTACCTCAACCAAATCCTACAAAATACACAATTAATCAAATGAGTACCAACATCACAATATTAATTATATTTCTCATTTAATAAAATCAATTTTGTTATCATCAAAATCAATAAGTTATTTTATAAAACCTTTGGGCTAACAGTATTATATATATAGATTTAGATATATTAATTTCCTAATCTAATCATACCCCTTCACTTCCAATATTAGTTCCTCAAACTTCTATAGATGATAAGTTATTCATATAATTTTATTACACGCATACACTGCTTGGGTACAACCTATTGAATTCCTAATGTTTTCGCTCGGTAACTAATTTTCTAATCTAATAATCTATACCTTTACTAATTACTGGTATTATAGTCTTCTTTAGTTGGTTGACGTTCGTGAGTTTTTATGATTTTAATAGGCATAGTTTTAATATAATTGTTGGTTTAACTTATCTATGTAATTTTAATTACTTTATGAAGACGAAAATATCAATTTCAAACGAACCGTGATTTAAAATTGAAACCGAACCGCATTTCAATGGTTTGAATTGGTTTGGTTGTATTAATTTTATGGTTGATTTGGTTCTCTAAATTCCTAATCTGTAAGTAGTAGTTTAGTTCTTAGTTTACCATAAAACTGAACCAATTTGGTCTATGCTCACTCCTATGATTTGGAGATATCCTGAGGTCTTGTGGAAGCCTTGCCAAATTTTGGCCCCTTATAAACGACCCTTGCCGGAGACTATACCTGGATTTCCTTAGAAAATTCGGTGATCTCTCGTTCTCAGCTGAAATTCAGAAATTCTGCCGAATTTCTCTTGACCCAGGGTTCCATCAGGGAGTCTGTAAGTGATTTTTCAATAGTTTTCATACTGCTTCACACTTGAAGCATGCAAATGAATCAATAGGCCTTAGGCCCTATTTCACTAACTCAAAAAATCAACTTATTCTTAAAATTGAGGCAGCCACCATCTCATAATGCATCACATAAAAAGCCGTGAAAATGCAACAAGCCAATAAACTACTTTAGCGAAACACCCCTAATCTCCGGCACATGGTGGTTAAGTCACTCGCACAGATTGGAGGCTGGGTAGTTCAGATAATTAAAAAATTACTAGCATTTTACTAATTTGGGTGCTTTGGCAAAAAAATCATAAACTGGTTTTTTGATTTTTTACTTTTGTCTTCATTCAATTTTATTTTTTTTTACATTTGTTAGTTTTGCGTCAAGTTTTCGTGGTCTATTGGTTTGTCTCATTGAGACGAATCTAAAAAGTATAAAATTGTGGTCAAAACTAACTTTGTTTGAATAAAGCTTAAAATAAACCAGTTTATTGGATTAATGGCTTTATTCGAGAAAAAAAATTTAGTTTGAACCATAATTTTATACTTTTTGGATTAGTTTCGTCGAGACAAATCAATAAACCACGAAAACTTGACGCGAAACTAATAAATGTAGTTTTTTTTTTTAATAAAGACACAATTAAAAAATCAAAATACCAATTTATGATTTTTTTTGCCAAAGCATCCGAACACTGTGTAACGCTGAGTGAGGGCCGCGAGACACTAAAAAAATGGTTGTTAGTCTAACCATCTTTTTTCCAAAGCAGAAGTGTTTCCACAGCAAGTGGGTAGCCAAGTTTTTATTTTTTTTTTTTTTTTACTGTAGAAAATTTGGTGGTAGCCAAGTTAATAAGGACCTTAGAGCATCTCCATTTGTCTCAACAGATTTCTAGCCATTTTGGTAATAAAAAGGTGTTTTGCCTAGGTCCAAACATGTGTAGTACCCAGCAGCCTCAACAAACCTACAAAAAAAAAATAGGAAGAAGGAAGAACGGGCGCGTGACCTCTTCGCGTGAGAGTGGATCTCACTCGCCAAGCACGCGCTGCCTTCGAATGTCGCGTAACAGCTCCGGTGAACTCTATTGGTGACGGGTCTTGCGTGGTTTTGATCGTCTCGACGATAGCTTCTTCAATCAGGGGTCAAAACGATTTTAAGGAGAGAGAGAGAGAGAGAGAGAGATTCTTGCCGGAGGAGGAGGTGAGCGGAAGAAAGCAGTCGGAGGAAGAAGCGAGGCTTCCGTTCCTCGCTGCCTGTGGCAATGTGCTGTAGCGAGAAAGGAAATGGCGAGGACGTCGGCGAGGCTGCTGGGTCTAGTTTTGCTCCATTTCCGTCGCCAAAATAGCCTCGCCTGAGCTATGCCGAGGCTATTGGAGATGCTCTTATACCCCAAGCATAGGCCAACGGTTAATTCTCACTAACATGACTAACCAAAGACACTTTAAAGAAAAAAAAAAGTAATATTTCCATATAGTGATGTCCACCTTGTTTGGTTGGGGTTTTTGAGAACTCAGTTTTGAAAATCCTTGGAAACCTTTGAAAACTGAACAAGGGAAGGTTCTCAAAATTCGGTTCGGAAACCCCAACTGAACAAGACCGTCAGGTGTCCATTTAACTTTAATGGTTTTTGAGTTTACGGGATCAGAAATTTAATTTACTTCAATCTTAGAAATTAGGAATGGAGTTGGTGGGCTTTAAAATCATCTACAATTCATGAGAACACAGAGTGCTTACTACTTGGCTTGTCATTCTATTATAATTTTTATTGTTGAGTGTTAAGCCAAAGAACATTCTAAAAGGCTGTCACTACATTTTTAGGTAACATTTACTCAATGTTTTTTTAATTTTACTTAACAATGCCAATTCATTTAGTTTTTCCTTTTAGACACTTGCTAATTACTTTCTTCGTCCCAATTTGTTAGGCATATTTCTTTTTTTGGACGTCTTAAATTTTTTTCCATATCTTTTGATTCATAATATTTTTTTATATTCAATATAAATCTTGTTTGATAGATCTCAATTAATTTTGTTAAATAATTTTTTTAAAATCATAAAAAATATATATAAATTACTATAAAATATAGATAATTTTTTGAAAAGTAAAAAAAAAAACAGACACTTTTTATTTAGGGAATTGTCATTGACACTCTACTTTTTTCTTTTGACACTCATTTTTTGTCTTTATTCATGAAGTGCAAATGTAATTTTACCCAATAAAGACAAAAAAGGGAGTGTCAATAGAAAAAAATAGAATGTCAATATCAATTCTCATTTATTTATTACTCTCTCTGTCCCCAAATTTTGATCATTTTTTGGAGTTCGTGCCATTTTTCAATTGATTATATCTCGTAATTTATATTATTTTACGTGATTTTGAAAATATTGTCTTATAGAACTAATTGAAATCTATCAAACAAGATTCATATTGAATATAGAATTCATTATTGATTCAAAGTTACAAATAATTTTTTTTCCGGTTAGAATAGAACTGGGACTAAAATTTGGGGATGGATGGAGTAATATTATCAGGCCTATTTTTTACCATGGGGAAAAGAAGCCTGTTCGAACTCAACAAGGGACGTTACGGACTCGGGTGGGCTATGCCCGTGACTAGGTGATCGTGTAATCTAACCCGGTTGAAGTTGAAGGAACCGGTTGTTATTGGAGAAGAGACAGGTGAGCGGGTCTTTTTATTCCCCTCGATTTGGCGCCACGAATGGGGCCCACGCGCCTAAAAGAATGGGAATAACGTTATAAATACGAAAATTTATAAGCGGGTGTGGGGTCCACGCCTCTTCCTCCTGCACAACAACAGAGGTCTCCTGTCTGTCTTATGTCCCGCAGTCCCCCAAGTACAGTACAAAAGCAAGACTTGCGAAAATGGCTTCTCTGTGTTGTGGAGTTGTACGTTGCAGACACTGTATTAATCACGAAAATCCTCTGGCCTTGTTTGGTATTGGTCTTGAGACTCAAATTTACGAACTTCCTCCGTTTCAAATTGTTGATCGTGTTTATCTTTTTGAATGTCTCAAAAAATTATCTATATCTCATAATTCATAATGTTTTTTATGATTTTGAAATCTTTGTTTAATAAAATTAATTGAGATCTAAAACAATATTCATATTGAATATAAAAAAATATTATAGATTATGAGATATAAAGAATTTTTTGAGCTTTTCAAAAAATGAAAGAGGCCCAACAAATTGGGGTGGAGGGAGAATTTTTTTTGTACCTCTACTTTTCACTAGAGGTGTCAAACGGGTCGGGCTGGCACGAGCATGACACGGTACGACACACTTAAATGTAGCACGACACGAGCGCAGTTTTAGGCAGACACAACACGGATCTAGGTCGGGCATAGCACGGCGCGAGTTTAGACGGGCACAACACAGAGTGTGCTAGACACGGAGCTTGGCCCAGGGCACGACACTACAAATACTAATTTTTAAAGTACCAAAAAAATTAATTTTAATGAAGAATTTTCTAATTATATGTTATACACTTTTTAATAAGTCAATACAAATCTTTTGCGAATCTCAATACGCTGAAATTATTTTAACAATCGAGCTGTTGATTTTGTTGTTCTTATTGATGAAATCAATCGTGTAAAGTTTCTTCTCAGTCGGGTTTAGAAAGCTTATCGATCGGGGCCGAATTTTGTTTTTCTTAATGATATTTTTCGTTTGATTAAATGCCTTTTGATATTTGTTAAATTCTTTTTTATGTTTGTTCAAAAAATATAGCTATAGTTATACGAATTTTTTTGACAAAACTCGGTTAGATTAAACACAACTCGGCTAGATTATACAAAAAAAAAAATTGACCAAACTCAGAGATGTGTCAACACGGGCACGACACGATTGAAAAATGGCATGGCACGACGCTGCATGATTAAGAAAATAGGCGGGCATGGCACGACACGATTTAGTAAATAGGCCGACACGACACGGCACGAAGCACGGTTGTCACGAAATTAAATGAGTCATGCGGACACGGTACGACCCATTTGACATCTCTACTTTTCACGGAAACGGGGTCGGTGCTGTGCACCCCTCGGCCATCCGATTGTGTTTCAGATGGTTCGGATGTGTTTTGATTTTTTACCGATAAAAGTAAATCAAAATTAAATTAAAATTGCCGAATGCATTCAGGCCGTCCAAAATATGATCGGACGGGGCGATAAGTGCATAGCACCCACCCCAAGTCCACTTTTCACGAATCATTACTTTTATTTTCAATTATTATCTCATATTTTCAATCATTTCTCTCTTCAATCATTAACTCTATTTCTTTCTTTACTCAAAACCTAAAACCAAAATCCAAAACCGAACAAGAGATCAACATGATTTGTACCGATGATGAACCAACGGGGTCACTCCGAGTCCCGCATGAATGATCCGAGACATGTAATAATTTTTAAATAACCGAGTGGGCCCGTGAAAAATCAATTCAATCCGATTTGTGTAAATACTCAATTCAATCTTTTACTTTTTTTTGTCAAGATTACGGATCCCCTATAAACGGGTTGATTTAATCATCAACGGGTGTTTTGCTTGAATAATTAAGTACGATTAATTTTTTGTTTTTATTTGAAAATTTGTTTTTGCATTAATTATTTGTGAATTATTGTTTCGTCTTTGATCGTGAATTTTTAAGAATAGAAGTGGGGGCTCTCCTGCACTTTAAGGCCAACAGGCCTTGCCAATAGGGATGGGCATGGAGGCAGATCGGAACGGATAGTACTATATCCCTTCCCCACCTCCGTCCCCGACCCGATCCCCAACGGGGTTTCGTTTTCATCCTCCATCTCCACTCCAAATGGAGAACGGGGATCCAAACAGTGGGCTCACAATACATTTTTTTTAACGGCAAAAGGAATTTGTATTAATCAAATGTAAGATATAAGAAATTAAAATGACGAACGGAAAAACCATAGAAGTAGCATTGTAGCAGTAGCAAGCACATAGTAGCAATAAAACTAATACAGTAAATGATTCCGGAAAACATGTAGCAACAACAAAATGAATCCAGTCACAGTTATAGAAGTAGCAGTAGCAGACTCGGTCATAGAAGACAACCAATAAGTATTATAAGAGTCTTATTGTGATAAGTAACACCATATAGCATGAAACTATATAATAATATACTACTGCAGAACCAACAAAAAATTCATAGCGTCCCAATTTCCCTATATGTTTATTTTACGGTGAGACTCAATATGTTTGAAGAAAATTTAGTGAGACCCTAAAGTTTCAAAACTTATGAATGGACTCATATATTTTGGGGATTCGAAGACGGGGCGGGGAGGATCGGGGTGGGGCGGAGCGGATCGAGGATGGATCGGGGAACGAATTCGGGACAGATTCGGGGCAGGGACATGCATATCTCCACCCCTATACAGTTTCCAAATATTTTTTTTAAAAAAACTTCATATCTTACCCAATCTCCGAACAAATCTCCGTATTGCCGATCGTTCGGATCGGGGATCAGATCGGATTCGGATGGGTCGGACAAAATGCATATTAAGCTAAGCATGATTTTTACTTTTTGACTTATTAAAGGATAAACAAAATGGCTCTAAAGAGAGAAAGAGAGAGAGGCTGTAAAATGTGGGGGAGAAGCCATCCCTAGGGTTTCTCCTGGCGGCCACCTCATTCCTCCTCCCCAACCGCCCTCTTTCATCTTCTTCCTCCTCCTCATCTCCTCTCCTCTATTGCACCCCACTTGGTTTCCGGCAAGCCCCCATGGCGGCAGATCTTCTCTCCTCTACGATTGGGCGGCGGATACCCGATTTTTGGGCAAATGGGGAGCCGGATTTGGGGTTTCAAGATCTAGACTTCCATCATCGGCGGTGGCGTGACAACTCCAGCGACTTCTATGTTTTTGAATTTTCAGTATTTTCTTTTCTTTTCTTTTTTTTTTTGCTTTTTTTGTTGTTGTTGTAGCTTGAAAGAAAATAAGTTGGAATTATGATGCAGCACACTTAAAAAGGGACGGAGGGAGTACAATTTAAGAATATCGAGCGGTTTGAATCATCTTTGTGGGATCTGATAATAGCCCCAAAGAAAATCAATAAACATTACAAAAACCGACATTGCTTCCAATATTTTTCTTCTTCGAATAGCCACACAAATGATGGGATTGTTTCACCATACATTAGTGCAATATTGAAAATAATTTTTTTGTACTCATTTATCGATTTACATAATGCACGATTCCGATCATATATGCAAGTCTAGAATGGGCCTGAATAAGGAGAACCGAACTAGAAGCTCTTCTCCCGCTACTAGAGAGGAGTTAGATCCCTAATTTACCATTGACCGGTGAAAAGGTTTAAGGGGTGTTTCGGCTTAATAGTTCAGCGGGATTGATTTTTTTTTTTATCCAAAGAGATTCGCTAATGTTAAGTTTGCAGTAATTTTTATAAACTATTTGTTCGTCTAAAAAAGATGAATCAGGAAAATAGAAATAAATGAAGCAGATTACTTTTCTTGAATAAAGACAAATGTAATTCTAATAGGTAATTAATTTTTACACCCTCAAATTGTTATTCATACTATTTTTTTTTTTTGTAGTGAAATTTTTACACATAAAAAGTTTACCAAAAGACAATAAAGTGGGTGTGGAAAATCACTCTCCTTCTAATAATATGTTTTAGATTATTTTTTGTCTTCAGAAAACTTTTTTTTGATTTTTATTATATCTTATTTTGTACTTTTAATTTTTTTTTTGTCGGGACAAACTAATAACAGATAAAAAATTGTGTAGAACTTAAAAATGGCAATTTTTTTTTTTATAAATAAAGTGTGAGAAACTATGAAGAAGTCCCACATCGTTGGTTAAATTGAAAATGAATTAGTATATAACGAATCATGAACCGCTATTGTATGAACCGCTTTCTCTCTCTCTTGCTCGCTTGGGTTTATGAGTTTTTTCGAACAAAATATTTGCGGTGCAATTTTGTTCTCATATTTGGAAGAAATAAAAAGTTACTGTATGGGGACATGGAAATAGGCAAAATTAGTTCTGCAAAAGCAAACATCATAAAATCGTCTTTTAATTTGGTGGTCATTAAAGACCATGCCATTATAATTTGTGTTATTATTGTCCTTCCAAAACCCATCCAATTTATTTCCTTCTTCATAAATACTACGCCTTTATTATCTGAATACTTATTTTCCTACCTAAATTAATTCAATTTATTTCCTTCTTCATAAGATACTCACATTTATTACTCGGAAGAATTAAAGAACAGGAGAGGTTGTCCAACCCACGAAACCCCACGACCCGCGTTTCACGCGCCTCGGTTCTGCGAATGCCAAAAACATTCCCAAGAACCGATTTTCTCAATTATTATTTAATTTTTAAATATTATTTTTATTTTTCTCTCTATCTCTCTCCAATTATTAATATCTATTTTTTAATTATTATTCATATTTCTCTCTCCAAACATTACAAAAACCAAAATTCAAAACTCAAACCAAACACAGTCCACACAGCCTCCTCTCCGACCTTGGACTTCGTTTCCTTCTCTCTCTCTCTCCCTCCTGATTCTCTTCTGAAGAGATTCTGCACGCTCCTGTTAAAATCCAATCTCACACGCTACAGCCGACCGTGCATTGCATGTCCAAATTTGCAAGTTTGGATAAGATTTGTAAGAATCCGGGGTAATCTGTTGGACACCCCTCGGCCGTCCAATTGTGTTTTAAACAATTTAGATGTGTTTTGATTTTTTACCGGTAAAAATAAATTAAATTTAAATTCAAATTACCGAGAACCCATTCAGATTGTCCAAAACACAATCGAACAATCGAGGGACAAACGCACAGTGCACAACAACCCGGGTCCGGTTTATAAACGGTTGAAGAAGACTACACAATGTAGTTTGCAATATGGAAAATTCTAATTCGTGATCCTAAATTCTGAATGATATATTGAAATATTGAATCACCCACGTAATCATATCTAATAGAGCTAATTTTTCCCATGGAACACTTGGAAATTTATCTTAAAATTATTGAACGGTTCAAATTATCTGTGTGTCATCCAATAGTGGGTCCGCGGGAAAAAAAGTTTCAATGCCGAGCGGGCACCATGTCGAGCACCCATTTAGGCTGTCCAAAACACTTTTGGATGATTTGAATTTTAAAAAGAAAAAGAGGAGAGAAGAAATCTATAGTGCTATTCAAAACATTTTTGAGAGGATGAATGGTTGGCCCCGACCACGTCGGGAACCAGATCGCCTGTTCCAAAAACCCACTCTTCCTCTGTTGTAGGAGGTTTTGGGTCATTGGATCACACATAAATTTTTAAAATACAAAAACAAAATTCAATATCTAACTGCCCAAACCCCCTGAAACAGAGGACACAAGGTATTTTTGGAACAGGGATCTGGCACCACCACGTCGTGCCCACCCGACACCCCAAAATTTTCATAATTATTAAATTCATCGACCGGATAATAACTCCATCATTTGTACGTGAAGCACACACGCAGAAGAGGATTTAATTGGGGCATTAATTGGCATTTTCCCAAATCCCCAAAATTAATTCATGTATATCTCCTTCTCTCTCCTCTGTTACTCTCTATCCGAGGGCCGCTTTCTGTTCAAAATGGGAAATTATTCTATACGGTCCCTTAAGTTTAGGAGATATTTTACTGTGGTTAGGGGGTGTTTGGCCGACGTATTTTTACATTTTCAGCTTCTAATTTTGGCATTTTGGGTGTTTGGGCGCTGGATTCTCAAAATCCCTTCTCCAGAATTCATTCTTCATTCTAACGTTTAGAAGCAGAAACCGAGAATCAACTCCCACCTTCCTTTTCTCATTCTCATTCTCCATTTTTGATTTCTACTTCTCGCTTTTCTTTTCCCTCAATTTGTCTCTCCCATTCCTGCCCCTCTCCTTATCTTCTACATATCTGAGATCCCCTTTTTTACACCGCACAAACACAAACAAGAGGAGAGAAGAGCAGAAGCCAGAGAAAAGATGAAAATGGAGAAAATAAAATCTGTAGAGCTCAGAAAATAGAAACCCAGATTCAAATCTGTAGAGAACCCTTTCAAAACCCAGATATTGCCAAAATCTTCCCAAAACAAACAAAGATGCTAGAAAATGGAGAAAATAAACCTGGAAAAAACCAAAAGAGTTGCAAAGCTGGTCATCCACCATGCATAAAACAGAGTGAGAGAGAACTCGGTCTAGGGGGGAGAGGGAGAGAGAGAGAAACAAAGGGTAAAGAGAACAAATCCTAATGATCTACTGATCGTGGTGTTTTCTCCATATTCTAGACCATTCTACCAATATCCCACGGTAGGGATTTTATTTTGTAATCCAACGGTGAAGATGGATTAGTGAATAAAGTGGAAAAAATTTACTAGACCAAGGATTTTTTATTTATGAAATTGATTTCCTGAATGTTATCATGAATTTCCATGCAAATCAAAATATTTTTTAGGACCAACTTTTTTTATTTTAGGGCAATTATTTCCATTTTACATTATTTTTATTAAGTACAGGAGACTTTCAATTACCCCAAATAAAAATGAAGAGCAAAAATTATTGTCTAAAAAATAAAAATTGGCTGGTACACGTTTATAAAAATATTTCCCACTATGATTTTTAAAAACTTGCTAAAAACAATACTACTTGTACACATTTTAAATACCATAATAAACAAATAAGGGCAAAATGGTAAACAATCAATCCATAACTCATTCTCCTTGTTATTCTCCCAAACACTACTCCTCTTGCAAAATGCATTCTGCATATTTCTCTCAAACACTCCCCCTGATTCAAAACACATTCTGACCATAATCTAAAAAGCCAAAAAGCAAAAAAGTTGAAAATGAAAAACTAAAAAGTAGGCTCCCAAACACCCCCTTAGTGCCATCGAGAAGAAAAAGAATTTGACTTCTTTGCAGTATGATGTTGGACCAAGAGAGTTGTTCGTGTGATTCTAATCGTTCAAAAGTATTTTAAAGAAATTTTCAACCCTTCAATGTGAAGATGAACAACTAAGTCATAACTGCGGAGGCCTTTCTACCGTTGGACTGCAGAGGAGTCGGTCCGAGAAGAATGAGTGCAAGTGAAGACAAAAAAGAAAACAGAAAAGGTTTGGGGTGGGAGCTAGCATATCCCCAATCTGTCATAAGCTGCAGTACCTTAGCAGGGGTATACATTGAATGGGCGAAATCCCTGTGCAAGCAATTGCTCACCAACACCCACAAATACACACAGTGCTTAGTCTCATTCGTCATGTACCACTCTGTCTTATTTGCGCTTTCTCTCTCTCTCTCAAACGCCTAGCCCACGCTCATTGAGCGAAAATTGTGTAAATATAAGTGTGTGGGGCTAAGGGGTCTAACAGATCCAAGCCGTTCAATAATTTAAAGAAAAAAATACGATACAAGCTTAAGAAGAATTACCATAATCAAATTGGAAAATTATGTTTTTCACTTGCTGCCAATCTGTACCGTCTCAAAATCATAGGGTTGGTTAGCGGTTGGGCAGGTGAAAATTTTTGGGTAAAAAAAAAACTTAAATAAGATAACAAAACACTAGAGCACAAGATAAACACGAGTCATTTAAACAAGAGCAACGAGCAGACCAACTCTCTCTCTAACTTTCTACCACTTAGGGTTTCACTCGGGCGATGGAGCGCCCACCGCCACTAGGGGTGTAATCGGGTCCTGTTCGGTCCGATTTTTTTTGTATTTTTGGGACTGAATCGGCTATTTTGGTTTGGAGAAGTATAAACCGAACAGGTCAAAACGAGATCGGTCTAGCTTCAGTCCGGTTTGGTCGATTTCGGTTTAATTTGGCTGGTTTCCAAATGAAATAAATAGAACAGAATAGAAGAAGCTGAGACAGATGTGACTGAAATAGCAAATCCAAATCTTGTAAGTTGTAACCGAGTTACAAGATGTGTTGGAGTTTTGTGCCTTGAATTGACGTTTGGAAGAATGCACAGAAATTCATCGCGAGCATTTTGCAATTTGGACCGAGTTTTTTATTTCTAGAAATCCCGTCAGGGCGGGAATCAAGTCCACCAGGGTGATTTTGGCAGATTCGGGATTTCGGCATTTTTCTAGAAATCCCGCCCTGGTGGGAATCAAGTCCGCCCGGGCAGTTTTTGACTGACTTCCGTACAGAATGCGTGCGGCTGCGCGTTTTTGAGGGTTTTGACCTAATTTTTTGTATTTTCTTATAAATAGGTGCCTTATGGCCTCCTAGGGTTTTGGACTTCTTGAGTGAATCCCTTTGAGGGATCCCCCATAGGATTCCCCGTGATGTGTTAGGGTTTCTTGGATGTTCCATTGGTTAGTCTTTTCTTGGGATTGGAGATATCTACGGTTTGGAGTCGTCTCTTTTGTTTATATGAGACATTGATGCTCTTTAGGGATTCTAATATAGATTTGTTCCTAGATAGCTATTGAATGCTTCAATTAGAGTTACGGGTATAGCCGGCTCTTTGTATTTCTCCCCGTTGATAGTGAATCCTCTTGCTCTTCCCCGTGGACGTACCTCTAGAACTTCGTGCTTGAGGGAGAACCATGTAAATCTTGTGTCTTGTCTTCTTGTTGGTTTGTTCATATTCTCATACTTTGGGTTTTGGCACAACAAAATGTGCCAAGGTGGGTGGGTATGGGTGTGGGCAGGTGTGGCTGCGGGTGTGTGTGTGTGTGTGTGTGTGTGTGAGACTGAAGATTTCAGTTTCTCCTTCGTTGTTATGAGGACTAACTGACTGAGAAGTATCCGATTCCGATCTGATATGAAAAGTGTGGAAGAAGATGAAGCTTAAGAGGGGGAAATCGGTGGAGAGCCAGAGATGATGTGTGCACTGAGTTTTAAATACTGGTTTTGTGACATGTTACCGTAACGGTTTGAGTGTAATGGTTTCGGTAGTATCGAACGTTACATTACGAGAATTGGGTGTAGCGGTCGTGAATTTCTAAAAATGATTTTTTGACAAAAAATAATTTTGAATTGTTTTTATAACCCGTAATGGTAGAGTATCGGCCATAAGGGTCTTGAACCGATCCAGAAATCGGATACAGACCGATACGTAATGGGAACCGGCTGATACGCATGCAGTTTTTCCCTCTCACCGACATACCGGGATGTAACAATATCGCTGAGGCCAAAAACCCTTACGTAACAGCCGGTATTTAGAACCATAGGACTGACCAACTGGTGATTTGCCATTGCCAGAGCCAAAAAGAAATAGAACGTGATCTGCAAATGAAATAGGGTTGTTGGGATAAATTTAGGCTACGTATATGTAGTTCCGGTTCTTGTCCCGTGTTTTAGCCACCAAAATCGGAAACCGAACCAGTGTTTCAACTTTTGACGAAATCTTAAATCGGGACCGAACCGAGGAAACAAATTGGTAGACGAAAACCGTCGGTTGGGTCCGGTTTTTTGGTCCGATCCGGTCCGGTTTCGACGGTTTGCCTTTCACACCTAGCCGCCACCACCTTCACCTCCCCCCTCTAGATCTTCTGCCGGCCTCCCTTTTACCTATCGTTTTACCCTCCTACCTCGTAGCCAACTTCCATGGTTCTTCTCGTGGTCAGATCTAGCGATGTTGTGGAGATGGCATGGCTTGGCTGGGTTTCTTCCTCCCGTGAATAAATTGACAACTCTGGCGTGGCGGCTGTAGTGATGTCCTTATAGCCAGAGTATTTTTTATTTTTCATCTTTCTCCTATCTCAGTTGGAGACCCGATCTCCCCTTTGAAATTCGTTTGCGGTGTGTATCTTTTTTCAGGTTTTGTGTTTTTTAAACGTTTATGAGCAGCTTATCAAACTCCAGTGGTGGTGTGTGGGTTTGTTTACAGTGTTGTCTCACCCTTATCAGCTCAGATCTGGCTGTTGGTGGCTGACAATATCGAAGTGGTTGAGTTAGGTTTTTTTTCTTACTGTGGTGCTTTTTTAGCTTGGTGTTTCTGTTCTCGGCTGGTTTTCTCAGTCCGGAGGTGTTCTCGGTCTAGTTTTCCAAATTAGGCGGATGATGATGGTGGGTAATAAGTTTTTAGTTTTTTAGTTTTGTGCTTGACCTTGGATTCGGCATCTTCCTCGCCGTGGTTGCGTGGGTCGTCGGCTTTTCCGGCATCTGCTTTTCTAGCACCCAGAGCCCCTCATGACACAGGATCTTGTCCTAGAGTGGCATCCTTTTGTTTGTGGCTGCGAGGGTTCGCTGACATTGCCGGTGTTCTCTAACACCATGTGCGGCGGCATTGGTTTTTATATAGCATATCTGTGGAAAAGGTTTTCATCAGTGCTCTACGTAAAATTTGATTGGGATTTCTACCAGCCTTAGGGGACTGCTTGTCTTTATCGCAAACTCCTCTTGCCCTGTGCCTAATTGTCGGTGAGAAGTGAGTCATGTCTCGTGTTTGGAATCGAACTATTAGTCTACCTATTACGTGTTTCTTGTTTAATCTGAGTTTGATAGGCTTGGTTGTAATTCCCCTTTCATTGTATTCGGATGTCAATTGCCAAGTAAGTGTTGAAAGGTTTTTCTTAAAATACAATCATGGATCTGATAATAAAAAATAAAAAGCAACGAGCAAACCTTCAAATCATTGGATACTAGAGAGAAACAGGAAAATTGGAGAATATATAAAAAGTTGGACGGCAGTGTGTAGGGGTTTTGTCAACACAAATATGTACCAGGTCAGAAAGATTTAACCAGCAGCTAACCCGCCACCCATAGCTTATCGCTCACCCAACCCGTTCATCCTCCCTAACTGAGAGTGTCGGTGCGGATCGGCTCGGTTTTGCTAAGCTGGTGGAATTTTTGTACACCCTAATTTATCCGCATGTAGATTTGATTTTCACAACTACAACCTTGATCAAAAAAGTGATTGGTCAACTACAAATTAAGGTTGTTCTCATTTTATATATATCTCTCGGACATTTTAGAAAACTGTTCTGCTTTATCTCCTAAATTTTGATGATTCGAGTTGGTTATATTGTAACCTCAATCCACAAATTTATCAAAAATTAAATAAGAACAAAAAAATATATTCGACCTGAATGGCCAGTATGATACCATGCATGGTAGCTCTGGTCCCCAGTATTCTTATGGTAATCGAAGGCATTCATATAGCTCTGGTCCCCAGACTCCCATTATTTAAGATTCAAGAATCGTGACATTGCAGATGTAAATTACCCGAAATACACATTCTGTCTTTTCAAGCTTTTAAAGTGTTAGGACTTGGGAGTATATTCAAGGGCGTTAGACGAAAACGTCTGATGAATGTCTTAAAGAAACTAATTTAATTGCACTCTATTGTTCTCTACGGAAAATAGAAAGTCTACAATACACAATCCTTAAAAATATGTATCATATATAATTAATGCGTGGTTCGGTCTACAACTTCACGGTCTAGTCAACGCCCCAAGTGTCCATTGCTGCACTATCTCCAATAGTAATACTTTCTAGCTTCGCTAGTGCTAGGGAAACCGTTACAACGAGCAATATCCCTAATCGCTCCAACTATTTTTTACTCCGATTTTAGTCACACCTAACCCAACTAATTTTGACTCTGGTACTAAAAACACCTAACCACCAAGTGATTTCTCTCCAAAACCACTCACAAAAAGATAACTCTCACAAGGGGTTACACTCTCTTTTACAAGAAAATCACACAGGTTAAACACTTTCAAAAGTGTAGATAAACACAATATTACACTCTGATTTTTCCTCTCAATAAATAACCAACTTTGAAGCTCAATTTATAGTGCTCTCTTTATTTATTTTTTTCCAATTCTCTGCCTTGCTTTTTCTTCAACAATTGGTCTTTTTATTCTTCAATAATATGGACGTTGGAAGCAAGTCTCCACCTTTGGAAATAAGCCATTATATTCTGACCTTAATTGAACCAAGTCAGCCATTACACAAATCAATCCCTTTAGCCCCATTTAGGCAATGAATGACTTCAAATTTGTCATTCAAATTTGATGACTTTCCTTGTGCTTTCTAGCCATTTGAATTTCTTCCTTTTTTATTAGGAAATCAATTCCCACTTTGTTAAGCAAATAGCCGTTATACCCATAATTGCTCTTCTATCTTCCTCCTTGATTGATGTACAGAGAATACTTGTAGCCAATCAAAACTTAGGCGAAGATTTGTCCTTAATCTTCCTCCTTTCAATTTGAATCTTGACTATTGGAGATAGGAATTTGGTGTAGAATCTCTCCATTATAATTCAACCAAATCCTACAAAATAAACAATTACTCAAATGAATACTAATACACAATATTAATTATATTTTTCATTTATTAAAATCAATTTTGTTATCATCAAAACCAATGAGGTATTTTATAAAACCTTTGGGCTAACAGTCGGTTTTGCCGGCGTATGCTTTTCTAACACCCAGAGCGCCCCTCGGGACAACGGGAGCTTGTCCTAGAGTGGCATCCTTTTGTTCGTGGCTACGAGGGTTCGCTGACACTGCCCATGTTCTCTCACACCACGTGCGGTGGCATTGGTTTTTATATAGCATATCTGTGGAGGAGGTTTCCATTGGTGCTCTATGTAATATTTGATTGGGATTTCTACCAGCCTTAGGGGACTGTTTGTCTTTATCGCAAACTTCTCATGACCCGTGCCTAGTTGTCAGTGAGAAGTGAGTCATGTCTCGTGTTTGGATTCAAACTAATAGTCTACATATTACATGTTTCTTGTTTAATTTGAGTTTTATAGGCTTGGTTGTAATTTCCCTTTAATTGTTCTAGGGTTCAAGTGGGACTTATTGGGTCATTTAGTCCATGCTAAAGTTTTACAAGGTCTAAGGTCCATGATTTTAATTTTATTTTTGAAGATTTAGGCATTTTCAAAGTTTACCATAGGGTTTAGGTTTTAGGGTGCATTTTCTCATTATAGGGTTTTAATGGTTTATGCACTTTCATAGGATACCCTAGGATTTTATTTTAATGGTTTAGGCACTTTCATAGGGTACCCTAGGATTTTAGGCACTTTTATAGGGTACCCTCGGTTATAGGTTTTAGGTGCACTTTCCTATTATAGGATTTTAGTGGTTTAGACACTTTCATAGGGTACCCTAGGATTTTAGGCATTTTCATAGGGTATCTTACGGTTTTAGGCATTTTCATAAAGTAAAAAATTTTTTTGGTAAGATAAAAAAACAAAAAGGATTGGAGAGGTTATAATTTTGTTTGATGGATTAATGAGGTTACAAATCATTTGCCAAAGACTTTTGAACAATTCTCCCTTATTCGGATATCAATTGCCAAGTAAGAGAAGGTTTTTCTTAAATTACAATCATGGATCTGATAAAAAAAAAAAAAAGAAGCAGCAACGAGCAACCCTTCAAATCATTGAATGTTAGAGAGAAGCAGGAAAATTGGAGAAGATTTAAAAAGTTGGACGGCAATGTGTAGGGGTTTTGTCAACACAAATATGTACCTGGTCAGAAAGATTTAACCAGCAGCTAACCCGCCACCCATAGCTTATCTGTCGCCCAACCCGTTCATCCTCCCTAACTGAGGGTGTCGGTGTGGATCGGCTCGGTTTCGGAAAGCTGGTGGAATTTTTGTACCCCTAATTTACCCACATGTAGATTAATACTTCTTCCGTCCCATTTTGTTTGCTCACTACGATTATGCGTGTCATTTTTGAACTCTTGTAGTTTTCAATCTATAATATATTTTATATGCAATATGGATTTTATTTGATAGATCTCAATTAGTTCTATTAGACAAAAATTTTAAAAATTTTAAAAACATTATAAATAAAAAGATATAAATATTTGAAAATGACACGGATATTCGCAGTGAGCAAACAAAATGGGATAGAGGGAGTAGATTTTCACAACTACAACCTTGATTGAAAAAAAGAAAGTGATTGGTCAGCTACTAATTAAGGTTGTTCTCATTTTGTATCTCACGGACATTATCTCCTAAATTTTGATGATTCGAGTTGTTTATAATACTTTATATTGTAACCTCAATCAACAAATTTTTCAAAATTTAAATAAATTAAATTAAATAAGAACAAAAAAAAATATTCGACCTGAATGGCCAGTACGAAACCATGCATGGTAGCTCTGGTCCCAAGTATTTTTATGGTAATCAAAGGCATTCATATAGCTCAGGTCCCCAGTCCCCAGACTCCCCACTATTTAAGAGTTCAAGAATCATGACATTGCAGATATAAATTACCCAAAATACACATTCTGTCTTTTCAAGCTTTTAAAGTGTTAGGACTTGGGAGTATATTCAAGGGCGTTAGACGAAAACTTCTGATGAATGTCTTAAAGAAACTAATTTAATTGTACTCTCCGTAGCACCAAAAAAAAAAATTGTTCTGTACGGAAAATAGAAAGTCTGCAATACTCACCTCTTAAAAATATGTATCATATATAATTAATGTGTGGTCTAAATTGTGTCATTTCACAAAGATTCATACTACCTCCGTCCCAAAAATACAGTCCCTCGTTCCATTCTAACCAGATAAACAATCGATTATATCTTTCAATCGGTAATACATTTCATATGCAATATTAATCTTGTTTGATAGATCTCAATCAAATCTAAAATACAAAGTTTTTAAAATCACCTAAAACATTATAGTTTATAAGATATATTACGTTGAAAAGTGGCACAATTTCCCAAAAGGGACTATAATTTGAGGACAGAGGGAGTAGCATTTTGGTGCATCACATGATAACTTTTATACTAAAATCTCGTTACATTCCAGCAATCTGATTCACAACATTTTCACTAGGAATCATAATATTTACTCATCGTATCTTCTCAGCAATAAATTCAAAAGATTTTCGCTACAAATCATCGCATATCGGTGTGTGTCGTAATTTTTAGACTAAAAACTCTTAATATTATGAAGATGCATATTGTACACCCTCAAATAGGGGTGTGTATATTGTAGCATTTCTCTTAGGTAAAATATTTATGCTTAATGCAAAGAAAAATTTCCTCCAGGAAATCATATAGTATGATGTATCGCTCTACGCGCAGGTGCCTCTGGGAATTTTATTCAGCACTGACAATATGACATCATACTTAATCTACACGTTCTATTAACTATGTTTGATTACTCTATTGTTCTATACAGTGGCAGAGCCAGGAATTAAAGTTGGAGGGGGGGCGAATTATACGAATTTTTTTTTTAGACTAAATCCAGTTATTCGGGTTTTAATGAGATAGTTTTGATAAATTAAAAAATTAATCTCGAGTATTTTTGTTATTATATTACTCGACGAACGCAGTATCATTATTGCACGTTATCTTTCAGCATAATTTAGTATTCTCGAAATAAAAATTATTCTCACCTTTTAATTATTTTCTAAATTTTATGATTTTTCTTTTAGAATATCTATAAAAAAAACATATACAAAATATACTCCAAAATATGAAATTTGTGCGTAGACTCCGCGCCTGGTTCTTTAGGAAATATATGTATATGATGCATGGAAAAAAATTCTCTTGGAAAACATATATAGTATGATGTATCACTCTACTGGTGCCTCTAGGAATCTTATTCAGTTATGATATCATACTTGGACCGGTTCCACTAACACAATTTTTGACACAATTTTTTTGTAAGAGCCATATGCAAATTATATGAGCTTTTTAATTTGTTTAAAACATGGTTTTAAGAGTTTCAATAAAAAATTAACTCATTTGGATGTCGCTAAGGGCTTAATCAATTCATTAAATTGATTCTTGTCAGATTTTACAGGATAAATTAAGTTGGTCAGGTTATAGGGAGGTTAAAAATAAAATAAGAATAAAAAATAAACCAATTTAATTTATTTTACCAAAGCAACCCTTACTAGTAAGTCGCAACAGTGGCCTGGAAGGCACTTGATTCAGGTGAGAATTAAGATTAGCTGTAGCTAGCTAGCACTGATCATATATAGCCATGCATGTAGAAACAAGTACATATACTAACTTAAAATGTACTCCCTCCGTCCTTTTTTAAGTGTGTTACTTGAGAATTTCAATTATTTTTCTCTCAAATCAACTTTTACTACAATTTTTACATCTACTTTCCATTACTTATCCTTATCAATATAACAATACCCACTAACTTTTTAAAAATGAATCTCCTTTTAATGGCAAAATAGGAAATGTACCCACTAACTTTTCAAAACACACACTTATTAAGGGATAGCCCAAAATAGAAATGTACACACTATAAAAGGAACGGAGGGAGTAATAGTTATGTATAGGGTTGTGTAATTTTTGGTAATTAGTCAAATTTTTTAAACATTTTAATAAAAAAATTCACCTCAATCTCAAAACTAGTAAGTTTTAATATTTATATTAGAGACTATATTTTTCATTATTAATATAAAAATCTATACAGTTCGAATCTCTGCTATAACTAAAAATCCTCCATCCGCTACTGCATTTATACATCACTTTTGTCTTCATACTAATTCTAGTGTTGTAGTGATAGTGCCTTTCTTTGCTTACATTTTTCTGGTAATTGACTTTTTGTAAGTTGGGGGCATATATGGGGGGTGGTGGCCCGGTTGGGTTGAAAGGATCATGGCGTGCATGGATTTGATACAAACACATTGAATATTCTGATACTACCATCGATCATTGAACCCTATCTGATCCTATCTGCTCCTACTCTCGTCCTCTCTCTCCAAAATTTATTACTCCTATTATTCCTTTTGTCTCATTTTATTTGCTCATTACGAATATTCGTGCTATTTTCAAACATTTATATCTTTTTATTTATAATATTTTTAAAATTTTAAGAAATTTGTCTAATAGAACTAATTGAGATCTATCAAATAAGATCCATATTACATATAAAATAAATTATAAATTGAAAATTACAAGAGTTCGTGAGCAAACAAAATGGGACGAAGAGAGTACTTTTCTCGTGTAGGACGTGGTGCTCCAAAAACTTTCTCCTAGTGAGAATTCATATATTAGAATTTTCTTCGATACAAAAAGGAGATTTATTTTTGTTGTATTTTGTAAACCTCAAAACGCACTTTCGAACTCGAGTTAAAAAAAAAAAAAAGCGCTTTAAAACATCTAATTGAGCACGTATTTATCCAGACTATAAATTGACACACTAACAAGACTTTTAACAACTAAAATTGGGCTCCATTTTATTATTTGTTCGTTTTAGCACACTTGATAAAATTGATAACGACTTGGCTTTCCCTCTATCCCTCTTCATATACTTTTGAGAGCTTCATTAAAGGTCAAAGCAGTCAAACGT
This sequence comes from Gaultheria prostrata, assembly GCA_036023075.1. NCBI lineage: Eukaryota > Viridiplantae > Streptophyta > Magnoliopsida > Ericales > Ericaceae > Gaultheria > Gaultheria prostrata. The sequence goes on from JAXBDA010000882.1 coordinate 52,478, forward strand.
AATTGACACGCAACGTCTTAATTCTCCTACATAAATTAAGGAGAGTATTTTAGTTGAAATAATGCCATAGAATTTAGCAGATCGTGCAATTACTTCCGTATTACGGGTTGTTCAAGTCAGAAATTAACTTAAGTTAGTTTTGTTGGAATTGTGCCTTGAATTTGGCATAGGGGAAGAAGATTTGTGAACAGAAGGTTCAGGATTGGTGTAGCGCTACCGAGAGAATAACTTCGGTTTTAATCCATCTCAGACTACCTTCAGTTGGATTCCTACTCGGATTAGGGTTTCGTACTTTCTTATAAATAGGAGCCTTGTGACCTCCTAGGGCTTTGGACTTCTTGAGTGAATCCCTTTGAGGGAGCCCCCATGGGGTTCCTCGTAGTTTGCTAGGGTTCCTTGGTTGTTCCATTGTTAGTCTTTAACTCTTGGGATTGGATATTAGGGTTTTGCTTGTCTCTTTCGTGTTCTTGAGACTTTGTCCCTAGATATCTTTTGGGTGTTTCAATTGGAGTTACGGGTATCGCCGGCTCTTTGTATTCTCTCCCGTTCATAGTGAATCCTCTATCACTCTTCGCCCATGGACGTACCTTTAGAGCTTCGTGCTTTGGGGGGAACCACGTAAATCTTTGTGTCCTTGATTTTCGCTTGTTGGTTTGTTTTCTCTTACTTCGTGGCCTGTCACAACAGTTTTTAAGTCGATGTATTATGAGATAATCACTTGTCTCGTAAAGCACAATAAGTTAGTTTTTAAGTTTAAGTCAGGAATTGAAACAAAGAATATAGTTTTAATGTTTTATGCAGTTCGGGTCCCTACAACTCTTTTTTCGGAATTCAAACCGCGATATTTTTTTATGATTCTGTGTGAGAAGCTGACAGATATTCTGAATTATTATAAAACTATCGACCAATTCTATTATGAACCGCCACATCTTCCCAAATGACACACTAACTTGGCAAATTTGCATAAATAGGGGAAAAAAAGAAGAGTATCATTTAAAATAAAGTGTGTCAAAATCACTGTTCAAAAAAAAAGAAAAAAGAAAAGGATATGTAATATCAATGGATGTCTATTTGTTTATTCTCCTGATCAGTCAGCCGACTAAGGCAATTACCCACTTGATCATGCAGAGTAGAGATAAACGATTACCCTGATCATCACTGTTGGGGTTGCCAAAACCTATTTCTGAAGTTTCAACATTTTTGGTCAAGACCGTCTAAGAATGGTCAAGGCTGTCTGCAAGCTTTTGAAGTTTCTGAAAAAATAGTCAAGACTGTCGCTACTTGATCAGGACCATCAAACACAAACCAATTAAATACCTATTTAAGGCCCTCAATCAAATTTGTAGGGTTAGAACCTTTAGAATATCATGTTCTTTGAGAGCAAAAGCTGTTGTACTTGCATGGGCGACTCCAATCTATACTCAGCGAGGTCAAGCGACATCGTTGGGTTAAAAAATTGCACTGAAAAAAATATTATTTTTAGATATAAATGAAACTTTCTTTAGTATTATCAGCGCTGAGTTACTCGTATGAAGTTAAAATAAATTTTCTTTAGTACATGCTATGTATTTTTGTCATTGCTGGATGAGATTCCTGGAGCCGCCCCTGTCGTGTAGAGAGAAACTTTGAGAGTTACCTCCATATTGATTCTAGTGAACTAGTGTGGCTCCCGAGGAGTAGGCAGTTGCCTAACCTCATAAATCTTATGTGTTCTGTCTTTCTCTCTCCCTCGCAATTTCTCTGATTTGTTTTTTGTGATTCATAGTATCCAAGATCCTGAATGTTTGTGTGTTGGTGATCTGAGCGCGTTGTTCAATTTCCTGACAATCACAACGAGGTCTAGTACTCAAGTGAGTATCAAACATGTGGAAACATCCAACTCAAAACCAATTGACAATGAGTGGAGAAGTCTCAACATATATTAAGTGATCACTCATTCCTCTCATAAGCAATGTGAGACAATATTTCTTAAGATCCCCCCTCACGTGCAACCGCATTTGAGGTCTGTCACGTGTGGCCACTTTTTGGGTCCTATCATCGTGCAGTCTTTTTGCTGGTCTGTCGTGGGGTGTGGATTGTGATTTTTTTTTTTTAATGTGGAGTGGAATGTGCCCTGCTTGATACCATGAGGAAATATCAAGAACAAGAAGAACAAACTTAGCCCATATATTGGGACTCCATACAAGTAGTTTTAAGGGATGGAAAAAACTTTATACATTTGCAATAGCAACTATTTAAGCTCGGCAGATCTGCATATATCCTCCACGGAAATCTTGTGCGCTTCTTAAGATAACTTAGCCATCGGAGAGCTTTTCTGGCCAAACACCGCCACTCAGGAATCCCTGGCTGTTTTGTGATTTTGTGCAAGTGGTAAGGGTTTAGAGTAAAAAACTCAGAGTTCTATAGCAATCAAAAGAGTTCTTACAATAGGCGGCGCGGATTAAAAAAAAAAAAGGGTGGGTCAAAATTTGGCCTGTTGTGCGATGATTTTGATATATACGTGGTGTCATGTCACTGATCAGGATTTTGAATTGGAACTTATAGATATTTGCAGATATTGGATTGACTAATTATTATGTCACTTCATTAAGCCTTACAAGACCTAGCGATTTGTGATAGACCTTCCAAGAGACTTGCGGCATGTGCAAAAATGGGCGTTTTGGGTTTCAAAATAGTGAATGGTTTTGTAGCCTTCGAACTTGATGAGTAGTCTTTAATGCTTGAGCTAGAGGAATTATCCTTTGCAAATTAACAAGTAGAAAAAATGGGAAGCGGGGCCATGTAGTGACTACAGGTGTAGTGAGTGAATCTCAGCCGTTAAAAGTGTTGTGGATGGTCCGGATATTAAATAAATTGTTCGCGCGAACAGTTTATTTGAGATCTAGACCGTCCAAAACAAGAATGAACGGCCAAAATTCCACTACACCACCTGTGGTGAGCCCCGGTTCCGAAAAAATGGGGTTCAACTTCTTCTTCTTTTTCTTTTTTTGAACATATGGGTTCAACTAATAACATATATCCGGATAGTCAAAACAATATCCCATACTTGTCTCAGATCTCCAGCAAAGCGGGAAACAAAAAAAAAAATTATCTGGAAAAATCGGTTTGGACATGTTTGATTTCGTATACGTCACAATTAACAAAAAGTCCATCAAAATTTGAAAGGACAAATTTCACTGACACCCCCTGAGGTTGTCCTTAATGACAGAACCCCCATGTATGAGAAATGACTATGAATCCCTCATGGTTTCAATAGTACAGAGTATTTGTTTTACCGACATCCAATCAACAGTTGTTCGACCAAACAAGTGGTAGAGTTAGCCAAAAGTGTCTTATACTTATTTATCCTTTTTAATAATAAAATAAGGTAATTGATATTCACATCCCTAAATTGTTGTCCACAACCCCTTTTTATCTTTACGTAAAAAATTTACACAAGAAATTTGGGTAAATTTCACTGACCTCCCCTGAGGTTTCTAACAAATGCAAGGTTCCTGAAATATCACTGACCTCCCTTACTTTTGAAACTATTACCAAAGATTCCCCCATCCGTTAACTTTCCATCCAAAAACCGTTAACTTGACTATGAAAAGACAAAAATACCTTCTCGTTTACCACTAACCTTCTTTATCACCCTTTCCCATTGTATATACGTATATATATGTAAAATATTGGATCTCCACCCTCCAACTATATTGACTTAGTTATTTTTTATAAAGAGACCAATTATGGATGACTTTTTTAATGGTTTTTTTTGTCTTAATTTTTTTTTCATCTTTTGGTCAATTTTTTTAAAAAATTTTAATTCATGTTGAGGAGGAATTGAAAAAGTTAATATGCACATATATATATATCACAACCCTACTCCCAACCATATTTGTTTAGTTATTTAAGTAGAAGGGTTTCATTTGCGATTACTTTCTTTAAGGACTTTTAAGAATTTTTCTTATTGAGTTTTTTTTTCCATCATTTGGTATTCGGTAAAAATTTTGCATCTTAAAGGAGGAGATGAAAAAGTTGAAAAAAATATGCATATTATTATTTGGAACAAAAAAGTACTAAAGACCAACAAAAGTACTTTGATAAGTATTTTTTCCATTTTTCTTTAATGACCTTTTGTATGTAATGCTCATAATTAAGTTGCAAACTTTTAAACAATTGACAAACAGATCTTGCCTTTTATTTCTTGTGTTTTTATCTAAATATAGTACATAAGAATACACACACACACGTATTTACTTTTTCAAATCCTCTATTCAAGGTGAATAAAAAAATAAAAAATTGATCGAAAGATGAAAAGACATCCAATAAGACAAACAAACATAAATTTTTTCATAAAGAAAAGTCATCCAAAATTTGACTCTTTAAAATTAATATAAAATTAAATATTTTACATATATCGTATATGCATATATACAATTCAAATGGGGAAGGGTAATAAAGATGGTAAGTGGCAAAAGGAAAGGGCATTTTCGTCATTTCATAGTCAAACTAACGATTTTTGGATGGAAAGTTAACAGATGGGGGAATCTTGATAATAGTTTCAAAAGTAAGGGAGGTCAGTGATATTTTAAAAACCTCAGGGGAGGTCCTTGCATTTGTCAGAAATCTCAGGGGAGGTCAGTGAAATTTACCCCAAGAAATTTTCACTAGAAAACAAAAATAGGGTGTGGATAATAATTTGGGAGGTGCGGAAATCACTCTCCTAAAGTATACAATTAAAAGCACTTAATTCTCAACTCTGACCCAAAAGTAATAAATTTGTCGTTTCCTGCCAAAAAAATAGTTCTTCCAAGTAGAAAAATATAAAGAGGTATCAATAAATTTTATCCTTTTTATCAAACAACTCTTCCAATGAGTAAAAGAAAGTCATTTTAGTCCAACATAAGTGAGTTGGTAGTTTTTTGTTACTCCCTCCGTCCCTTTTTAAATGTGTTACCTGGGAATTCCAACTATTTTTCTCTCACATCAACTTTTACATCTACTTTCCATTACTTACCTTTATTAATATAATATGCCCACTAACTTTTTAAAAATGAATCTACTTTTAAGGGCAAAATAGGAAATGTACCCACTAACTTTTCAAAACACACACTTATTAAGGGACAACCCAAAATGAAAATGTACACACTATAAAAGTGACGGAGGGAGTACTTTTTATTATAAAAAATGGTGAATTGTCGGATATAAGTCACTTTTAGCTCATCACATGTTTGGACACTATTGGGGTGCCGGTGAAATGCACATAGAAACCACACGTGGTTCATTTTGTTTCTCATAAATTTCAAGGGTTGTCAATGAAATTTAGCCAATGGAAATGTAAACACAAGAGTTGGATCTTTCTTTTTTTCTAAGCAACGCAATGATAAAATACAGATCCTGTTGCCATTTTTTCCCCATTCGCGGCTTTAAAATAAAAACTCAAGAGGCAGACTTGCCAAAATATTTGGTAATCTGTTTGATTGTTAGGTAAGAAATAAGGATAAAGTGAGCTTAATATGATCTCCTGTCTTTTTAACGGGCTTCTCTGTAGCACTATGGCGCAATGGAGACTCTAAAATTTTTGTCCGTTGAGAACATACATTCTAATTCATTTTCCGCTCAGGTTATTATTACTCCCTCCGTCCCAAAAGTAGTCTCTTTTGGGAGTTCGTACAACTTTTTAATGTAATATATCTTATAATCTATAATGTTTTAGGTGATTTTAAAAACTTTGTATATTAAATTTCATTGAAATCTATCGTACAAAATCTATATTATATATGAAATGTATTACCGATTAAAAGATATAATCAATCATCTATCCTATTAGAATGAAACGGGGACTATATTTTTGGGACGGATGGAATGTTTATTTTTTTGCTTGGGAGATCATATACACTTCTTCTGTATTAGTAAAGGCCGACCTATTAATAGGATCCTTTTTCTTCTGTTGAAAAGAAGAAAAAAATGGGGCCCTTTAAGTCAAGTACAGGGCCGACCTAGGGCCTTCAAAAAATGGTTTTATTACAGGCCGGTCCACAAAATAAATATTTATTACTGTTAAGGTTAATCACTTTTTTAATTACTGTTAAGGATGCAATCACTTTTTTTTTTGGTTTAGATTTAGGGTGCACTTTCCTATATAGGGTTTTAGTGGTTTAGGCACGTTCATAGAGTACCCTAGAATTTATAGACACTTTCATAGGGTACCCAAGGCTTTAGGTTTAGACACTTTCATAAGGTACCCTAGAGTTTAGGTTTAGGGTGCACTTTCCTATTATAAGGTTTTAGTGGTTTATGCACTTTCATAGGGTACCCTAGGAAAGGTTTTTGGCACTTTCATAGGATACCCTAGGGTTTAGGTTTATTTAGACACTTTCATAGGTACCCTAGGGTTAAGTTTATGGGGTGTGTCGAAAATTTGTTACAAGATGATATAATTAAGGTATAATTAAATATCACGTTGAATTATTTCTACCTAGCTTCTGTAGTGGATTCGTAAGCCATGGGCTATGCGCTCATTGTTGTGGTGTCAGTCAGTGTTGCCACTTGTGAGGAAGGCAACTTAGGCATTAATGTTTTTTTGAACTGAGGCATAAATGTTCATACGGGAGTTATTGGTGCATTTATGGGTAGGACAAAGAGTCGCCGGGAATTAGCACTCGAAAAGTGGACCGGCCTGTAAATGGCCCTCAAAAAATTCCCAGTTTTTGGGGCACTCAAAATATTTTTAGTTGTAGGCTTGAGTAGGGATTTTTTCAAGCCCAATAGAAAAAATGAATAGACCAAACCTTATTTTGGAAAAGGCCAAACAATTAGTATAACAAAGGATTGGGTTGCTGAGTTACTAAATGGTCGATGTGGGACGAAGAAGTAAATGCAAATGAGAGTTCTCTATTTTCCATCAAAGCTTCTTCGTAGACTGCTAATCCCACATCGGATGTTTTGGGCAACTAACGTGCATTTTGAGCCTACTCGAGTTGAGCTTGAGCCAACAAAATAGTTAAGCGAGCCGAGCTCAAGCTAGATATTTGAACCTCGTTTCGAGATCTTTTCTAAGTTCATTTTAAGTAACAAAAAATATAGAAAGCTCGGCCGAACACAAAAAAATTTAGGGCACAATTTTTAGATTAGGCCTAGGGCACCCAAATACCTTGGGCCGGCCCCGGTCACGTACCCCACTCATTTTCAAAATCTAGTACTAGTTTTTTAAAAGGAAAAATTTCAAAAAACCCCCCAAACTTTGACCTCAATATCAAAAATACTCCCAAACTTACAATTTTTTCAATCGTACTCCCAAACTTCAATTTCGTAATAAAAAATACTCCTTCCATCTGCATCCATTTGGCAACTAACGGGAAATGATGAGTTGGAACTTAACAGACCCCAAAAACCATTAAGTGGCCCAAAACGACATCGTTTTGGGGGCTTTTTTTTTTTTTTTAGTAGCAGCTCTCTCCTTAATCCTTTTTCCTCCCCCAATTCACAGGGAAATCAAATCCAAACATTATAAGCTGATTCATCATTTGCTTCCAACATAAACCAAAGTCTCAGACCCAAAATTCATAACAGACTCGAAGCAAATCTGAAATTCCACAAACATGTAGAGCTGGTTTACACTAGGCAGCGTCGAGGACGATCGGAAACAACCACAACAAACAACTTCGTCGTTGTCGTCTTCCTCTCTCCTATCCGATTGAAACTCATATGCAGCCTCAAAATCTTCAGAAATCAACAGAGATAAATGTAATTCCATGTCAACCTATCTATGAAATCAAACTTCGGTCCTGCAAATTTGCAACAATCGAGCTCAAAATTGAGCAAATGAATTTACAATCGGATAAGCAAAGCAAGCAAGCAAAACTGACCTTGGACATACCCTATTCCTTAATGAATTTACTCGTTTCACCCTTTGGACTCATCATAACTCGTCTGGACCCGCTCCGATTGGACTCACCACACGAGCAGCAGCTCAAGTTCATCCGGATCCAGTCAAAATGGGTCCAACCCCGCATATGTGATACCCATTTTTTTCTCGATGGAGACATTGGGTTGGTTTGCTGGCGATGAGGGAGGAGGGGGCGAAGGGCCTGAGGATGAGAGAGAGGGAAAACCAGAAAATGAGGGTGGAAGGAAGAAGAATGAGAGAAGTTGTTAGGTGTTGGCTGGATACATAATAGGGTATGTCCAAGAGTAATGTTAACCATTGGATTTAGTAATTGCCATGTGTCTCACTATGAAAGGGGTTGGAGCATTGAGAGGAGGAAGACCCACATGCATATTAATTGATCTTAAGCGTTTAACGGAGCCCAAACGTCCAACTCATCATTTCCCGTTAGTTGCCAAACGGATGCAGATGGAAGGAGTATTTTTTTATTACGGAATTGAAGTTTGGGAGTACGATTGAAAAAATTGTAAGTTTGGGAGTATTTTTTATATTGAGGTCAAAGTTTGGGGGTTTTTTTGAAATTTTTCCTTTTTTAAATTGAATAATTTTTTCAGTAAATTTCAGCATACCAGTACTCTTCCATTAAATCCCATAATGAATCATGGGGATGGCTATAATACACACCCATTAAAAGTGTGTAAAAAATTTAGTGTCCAGTAACATTTATATTAAAAATTCGTACCTTTTCAGAAAAATGATTTATAACATTTTATCTATGATTCATAATGTTTTAATGCGTCTCGTAACTTGCATACAAAAAAGATCATACTCCCTCCGTCCCTGGTTTAGTGCCGACTATTCCATTTTTGGTTGTCCCTTAATAAATGAGTGTTTTGAAAAGTTAATGGGTAAAAGTTCGTACAATTATTATTTTGCCTTTTCGAAAAGTTAGTGGGTTAGAGTCAATGAGTAAAACTAGAGGATAATTTTGGAAAGTGAAAGTAAAAGTTGATATGAAAAGTGTAAAGTGGAGGTAAAAGTTGATGTGAAATGTGTAATGATGATGTCACTTTAATAAGAAAAATTTACGAAGGAACACACTTAAAAAAAGATGGAGTGTGTAACTTTTACATTAAAAAAATCCTAACTTTCCATTCACAAAATGTCACGCCCTTATTTTTCATGACATAGAATTATATGATAATCTACGTGGAAGTCAATGACTCCATGGTCAAAGTCAAGATTACAAGTAAAGTCAAGCGGAATAGTCAAAGAGTCTAGCGCACCTCCGATTAATATTAAATAAGTTTGTAAATGGATTACATGTTGTTGATCAAAAGATGAAATCAATAAAGTTACAAGTTCATCCTATCCAAAATACACTAATCAATGATGATCTAGTAACTCCTCGGTAAGCTTTCAAAAGTCATGCATGCACATCACCACACCACACCACGTCATGCTCCACCGTGCTGAGTACCTGAAAATTATACGGGTGAGCTCACTAGCCCAATAGGAAAACATCTATCGATTCTAAATATAAATGAGATGCTCATGAAGTGCAACAAGGAGATGAAACCATATAAGAAGACCAAAGTGTCATAAATAGCACTATGAATGATACACAACTCAAGGATCATCAATTTAGGTCAACCATCACTCCCTCGTATCCTATACGTACCCGACACGTCGCATGCGTTCAAAACATCCTCGTTGTGTATAGTGTTCATTTAAATCATTCATTATACTCCTGACATATCATAAAGGCCCCGTGTCACTCCAGGCATACCTTTTCGAGCCTCGTGTCACTCCGGGCATACCCTTTCAGTCCCCATGTCATCATTATCACATTTCCATCATCATTTCATGTTCATTAGTGTCATGTCGGTGTCCATGCACAATCTCATCTCAATCCGACGCTCAAAACCCTAATTCGATCGGTTATCGTCAAACTAGTTTCGTTAGGTGTCAAACATGTAAAACGAACCCTGAGGAAACTTAAGGAATCATCAAATATGTCAAATTATACCTACAACACGTATCTAAAGGTGTCTCAAGTCAATAGGTAAGGTTATAACACATAGGTCGCACGAAAGAGGGCCAAAAGGGGTCAAAATAGGACATAATGGCCAAAATAGCAAAGTGGATCGATCCACAGCAGAGGTGGATCGATCCAAAAGGGTCTGATCGGCTTAATGGGAGAAGTGGATCGATCCACTAGCAAAGGTGGATCGATCCAAGAGGTAAAATCGGTCGAATTTCGTGAAAACAAGGGGATTTCGAAAGGAGCTTGGGTTTCAAGTGATTTCAATGGTTTAAAGGGAAATGTTTGGCTATAAATTGCTGGTATAACAACAAGTAAACACAATGCATGGTCAATAGGATTGATTTACATAATTTCCCCCAATTTTAAATGTGATTAGAACATGATTTACAAGGTCCTTCAAATTCTCAAGCAAACAAAGGTGCATATGGACATGGCACGATCAATGTGGCAACTAAATGATTTCGAACTCATATAAAGGGCAAGGAAATAGATAGATTTCAACACAAAATGACTAGAACTTGTCCCATAACATGATTTAGCAAGAGCAAAGGGAGATTGATCACAAATAGGGGTATACCCACAAACAATCAACATTTACATTTGGAATTGAAAGAGATTTCCCTACCTCTTGCAATGATCAAGCTTCAAATGAGGTGTTCTTTCTAAACCCTCTCAACTTGATACACCACCACTCTTAAGCTTTCCAAAGCAAACCCAAGAAAAAATCAAGTTCCAATGGTCAAATGTTGAAGGATTTGTAAAAGGGTTGAGTTGAATTTAGAGATTTAAGGGAAGATTTGGTGCAGAGATGAGGAAAATTGGAGGAGAAGATGGGGAGAGGGCCGGCCTTCCTATGGGGGAGTTGTGCTCTCTCTCTCTCTCTCTCTCTCTCTCTCATACACCACACACATACACACACACTATAATTACACTCCAAGCCCAAATTAATACACTCCAAGCCCAATAGTTGCTTGTGCAAACCAATTTAGTCCCTTTCTACTTATAACACACAATCAATCAACACTTAACATTATTCACATTTTCTCATACTTCCCCAATGTTATTTTCGGAAAAATAATATAATTTTGCGGGTCTTCACACAAAAGTTAATCAATTCCTAACTTATTTAGGGTTGGGATGTGTATCCTTTCATCCATTAACTCTCTCTCATAACTTTGGTAGATTTAAGACTCTTGGTTCTAGATCTTTATTATTCTAGATGCGTGATTTTGTTTTTTTTTTGTGTTAATAATCACGGAGAATTACATTTAAAAATTCATATATAATAACATATGATTCGCAAATTTCCTCAATAGTAAAAATGCATTTCACAAACTTTATTCATGAAAGTTAAAGTTTTTGTTTATTTTTTGAGACCTTTCATAAATTACGCACAATAAACTTTTGTTGCTAATAACGAAAGACATTTTGTTTCTTTTGGTGAAACCTAACATACAGTGTACATGTCCTAGTAAAAAGTTTATTCAAGATCCAAACGTAGGATATCTTAACTTACTTTCCTTTCTAGTGATATTTTTTTAGTTTTGGATAAAAACAGTTAACTTCTTGATTTGTCCCGATAAAAGAAATAAATATATATATATATAAAGAAACTAATTATTAAGTTGGAAAGGAATATAATAAGTGAAAACAACCGATCGATTATTGTGTGATGAAATAAAACTGATTGGATGAATGATGCACGATGACATCAACAACATGACATCAACATGCCATTATGAAGGAAGTCTCAGGAAGACGGTGGAATAGTGTATCAAATTACACTTAAGACCCTTTAGCTATGGTATATTACAGTACTAGCCCCTGAACCTCCTCTATAAATAGGACCTCTTTTTTTTGGGTAAATATAAATAGGACCTTTAGTTCTGTATTATCCAAAAAAGTTGAAGAACAATACTCTTGTAAAAGGATGATGACGTGATTCTGAGAAATACTACGATAAAATGCTCTTAGTCTAGAAGACTAACTTCTGCTTAGATAGTTCCGGAAGAAACTATCTTTATAATATATCTTGTGTCCTGTTGTTTTATTTCCACTTTCATAACATATTTTAGTTTTTTTTTCTTCTCTATTTTCAACTTTTCAAGTGTAGTCAATATCTTTTTACGTTGTAGTTCCATCATCGAGACAAGTCACAAACACAAGCTTTAATCAAAGATAGAAAAAATTTACGAAATTTAGTGAATAATCCAATCACACACACACACACACACACACAAAAAAAAAAGAGATATTCTAGGCATTTTGTTGTAGGCCCTTGGCCCATATCCATAGTATTGTAGTAGGCCCAATGTTGAAATTCACAAAATTACTGGAATAACCCAAACAATAGAGCTGGTGGGTACCAAGGCCCATTCTTTTCCGAAAAAGATCGAAATGTTTCGTTCCCGCCAGCAACCCGAGGAGGGGGGCGGTGGCGACCATGAGGTAAACACGCTATCCAAGCCATCCCCTTGGTTGAATTAAAGACATCGTCGTCTTCGTCCAATGCAAACCTCATGAAAAACCCTAGTAGCAGAGACATCACCATCAAGACGAGCATTCATTCCTGTCTTAGTGGTCTAGTTTTGGGAAATAATTTTGATACTGTAAATACTATTGATAACCATTAACTACACTCTAATATTTGTCATTCAGTATTCTTTTTATTTGTATTTTGAATATTAAAAGACAAATATTGTAGTGTGGTTAATAAAATGTGGAATGCAGGAAATTAAACTAACTTGAAACAAAGAAAAACCCAATCACACAAACTAACACAAGCAAACACACGAGGCACAAGACTTACATGGAAACCCCTAAGACTTACTTGCCGAATTCACGTTAATCACACCTCAATTATCACGCCAAAAGAGTGCTACCAAAAGAGTGTTCGGCCGATGAAGCTTACAATATCACGCCATGTGTGTTGCTTCGCAGTTGGTAACTCTTCACTTTTTAAGTTGAATTTCTACGTACAATTTTGTAGTAAAGACTCACGGGAGACCGACACACGACAAGTATGGAAATAAAAGTTGGTTATGGGGTCAGGGCCACCCTCAATTTGAAAAAATCTAAAATTAACTTATATTTAATTACATATTCTCCTAATTATCATATCCGCCCCCATATATCGCTCTATAAAAACAACATTGTTGAAGAGTTAATGGAAATTACAACCATACTTTTTAATCTCGCACTCAATCTTGAAATTTTAAAATCTGGTTATACCTATTATGCAGGGACGAATTCATGCCCCCGCTCAAAACAAATTTTTTTAATTAATATTATATATTTAACATAACTATGGAATGTAATGCTATATTTAGCCTACACACTTATATATATCTCAAAAGAAAATGTAGAATTAATTTTGTGCTTCAATTTTTGTTGACTAGTTCATTCATAAATATTGATTTATAAACTGTTTGTTTATTTGAAGATTTATCTCTTCATTTTTTTTATTTTTATATCTTGATTTTCATTATTATTTTTTAACCGTCATGGAGAAATATTTAAAAAGCCATTAATACAACCATCTCGATCATTCTAAAGACTTGTCAATGTCAATATAAAACATACTCTAAAAGTTTTATCTAAGATTATGTGCTCATTTTTTAATCTTTTTTTTTTATAAAAAGAATGCATTATAAATTTTATAGTCAATAATGAATGTCTTAATATAGCAAAATCGTTGTCTGGGAAAAAAATCACGATGATGGGTAATAAGGTGCCCACACGAGGTTAAGTTCCTAGATCCATCTCTGCTATTATAGCCACCCAATATAAAAAAATCCCGGTTCCGTCTCTGAATCAGAGGGATATTTAGTTTTTTATGTGATTCATGAACTAAAGCTTGCTGTCTTAAGGCCTCGTTTGAAGCAATTAGTAACCTGAGTCAAGTATTAACAGGGCCGGCCTTGACATTTAAGAGCTCAAGACGATCTCGAAAATAGAGGCCCTTAATAGAGTATCTAAACTTAGGTCCAAAAGAAAAATAAACTTCACCTAGGACTTGAAAGAGGAATCTATAGATGTATTGAGGTGGCATGCACCGCTGATGCAAGAACTCAAAATTCTTTGAATTTCTAAAAAACTTATATATAATATATTAATGTCTTAATTATATGGAACGTGGAGGCCCTAATTTCTACTTCTTTAGCCCAAGGCTGGCCCTGAGTATTAGCATTGATCATCATTGGGAATAAATCCTATTTAAAATCGTGTTTAACTTGCGAACAAGGACGGAGATAAAGGGACAAGCCAGTACTTCAATTGGAGAGGGACGAAGAGATAATTTTTCCTTCCAAAAAATATACACCTATAGTAATCCTACATATCTATACCAAAAAAGCTCCACCCTTGCAAGTCGCAGTGTCATTGGGATAAAAACTAAATGAAATTGAATGAGGACGGAGTTAAAAGGACACGTCATGGCGCTATAGGAGAATAAAATCTACTCCTACTATAATATTGAAATGACGGAGTTATGGGGAAAAGTCACAGCGCTATTGGAGCGGAATTAAGGGGCCAATTTGTATAAGGTCTCTTAACCAAATATATATACATATTAGTGAATGACTCGTGCCTGAAGGCACTCCAGCGAACCAAATTTGAGCGCAAGTAAACTAATCAGATTCCATTATTGTCTTCTTCGTCACCACAACACCAAAATTGAGTAATAACACAGTAATCAACTATCACATTGTCCATGTATCCTAACATCTGGGATTTAGGAACAGTCTTACCTTAATTTTGGGGAAAATCTTTTATAATTCTATTCACACTGGTCTTTACCAAACCATCAGGCCATAGCTCCTCTTCCATAATGCACTTTGATAAGAAGAAGCTTCCATGTCGAATTGTTTGTGCCTAACAACACTACCAAACACAGTGTAACGCCAACTGTAATCAATTTGGGCAGCAAGCAAGATTATGAATATTTAAGATCAACAACATAATCAAAAATCAATTAAGTCTCAAGAATTCCATAGTCTTGAAAATTACTGAAACTTAGAACGCACTTGAAAATTTCCAAAAATCAAAATTAGATAGCAAAACCCCTACCATTAGCACAAAATCAGATATCAAACCCCTGGGAATAAAAAATCAGAGGTTAAAAAGTAGTTCAAAAAATGAAAATTAAAACCTGGAAGAACTATTATCTCAAAATGTTTGCGCCGATAACCTGATTTATGCCTGCAAAAAAATTAGACTGTATCAACACCAAAACATGAAGTCCAAAAAATTCGATTGAGTGAATGTAAAAGTACTAAAATAGAGGTAGGAGAAAGAGTGGAACAAAGAAATGAGATTGGTGAAGTTGATTTGATTTTCCTGTTACCTTCGGTCAACGAGAATTAACGAAAGGGATTTGATAAGCAATTCCAATTCATAAACAGAGGCGGGCAAAATCTAATTTGTTCATGGAAGAGACATTCGACATTTAATGGTCAACGACTGATCAGCTGCACAAATAGGAATGTCATAGATACATATCTAAAATGAGGTAAGCATTA
>JAXBDA010000883.1:0-22607 GCA_036023075.1 Gaultheria prostrata
GCTCCGAACCGTTAGAGGTGTTTAAAAGGTGTTTTTAAGGTCCAACGGGAGGATTCGTTGAAAAAAAACACTCGGAAGGGGTTGATCGGGGCAGTTTTTGTGAAAACCGCTATAGATAATGTTTTTTCACGAAAACTGCTCCGATCAACCCCTTCCGAGTGTTTTTTTTTCAATGAATCCTCGCGTTGGACCTTAAAAACACCTTTTAAACACATCTAATGGTTCGGATTGTCGAAATTTGGTCTGAAAAGTGGAGGTCCGCAACTTAGGGAGTTGAGGGATCCCTCATTAGATCGTCATTCTATATATATATATAAAAGAGGATTACAATGTGGAAGAGGGAATGGGATGATAAGCCATCATCCATACCCAAACATATAGAAAGAAAGTTTGCAAAAGCCAACATGGCCAACAAAGCCAAACTGTAAACTAAAAACAGAGCAACTATCCAACAGATTCACACAACACTATGTAGCTATAAATTGATGATAATACAAAGTAATTTTAGGCACCTTCAATCTCCGAATACCTTGAAGACTGCATTTGATGTCATCCACCGAATAGCTACGAAGGTCGAAACATACCTTAATGCTATCGTGGTCTTGATGGAATCTACAAGCTCCTGCAATATCCAACACTTTTGCTCTGAAAATAATTTGGTTTCTTGCTAGCCAAAGTGACCAAATGGTATCGAAAAAACTGATTTCCCAGCACCACTTTTCCACACTTTTGTAATTATTGTTAAACCACCAACTTAATAAGTCATATAAACTTGTATATAAGGACACACCCACTTTAATCCCCACCATTGTACAATCTGGGACCAAACCAACCATGATATCCTACAATGAAGTAATAAGTGTACTGGGTTTTCGATTTCAATGCTACACAAAGGGTAGATACCTACATATTGTTTGCACTGAATCAAATGTTACCAAGCCACAGTAAATGAAAATCCACTTGAATTTAGAAGTAAATAGATTATAAAGCTCAAGATGATAAAATAAACTAGGCCAACAAGTATTCAACCACAATTAATACATATAAACCTTTGTTCTATGTAGTGTTTTGTATACAATTTGTTGTCTATGTCCTATAAATGAGATGCTTAGCGCAAAAACCATCCGACAGTTGCTGCCCCACTGTGCTTCTTGTCTCGATCAATTTCAAGGGGAAGCTACGTACCATTATTGGTAAACATCATAGTTGTTGTGACACGAACAAGAGGTTGATAACCATAATCAATGGTGTCCAATTTCTCGCCTTTCAATGTCAACAAGATCTTTTTGTCTCATGCCTTTCAATGTCAACCAGATCTTCTTGTCTCATGGGTATTACCGACGCTATAAAAAACAGACAAGAACATTGGCATATAAATAGTGTAAAGATAGGTTTAGTAATGGTTGCATTGGATCAGACCTCATTGTCTAGTAGCTTATTTAGCCATACAGGCAGCGGACATCATCCAGATTGCAAACATATATATATGTACAAGATATGGCTAAACTTACATAACATTGTGTCACTGTTGGAATGACATACAAGCGAAATGAAAACTGGATGATGAAACACACATGTCATTGTAGACGGTGGCGGAGCGAGGATTTTAATTTATTGGGGTAAAAAATTAGATCTATATGCAATTTATCTTTTCTATTTTCTCATGCAAAAAATAACTAAATTAAGAGGTTAACTATAACATAGATATATAGTGATACATCTATTTTTTCTTTAGAATTGATAAATTATATTTCGAAAACAATGTATAATAGCCTCATTTGTAATACTATCAACTCTCGAAAAGAAGAAAAAATTTGAGATTTCTATGTATTTTAAGCAAGTTGGGGCAATTTATGAAATTTTTTAGGGGTCAAAATTGCAAAATTTAGTTTCAACCCATCAAAAATTCTTGTGCAAAATTAATGTGAGAGGGGTCAAGGGGCCCTCTTGTCCCTTCATGGCTCCACCCATGATTGTAGATAGGTCCACACGGCCTATCTACATCCATGGTTACATGGGTTTGCTCTCTTGCTCGGGTCATATTTCCGTTTAATGGGCATAGTACATGAACAATATTAAAAAGACTATTCCTATGAGGTAATGACAATGAATCTGTTTTAGATTTGATAAATGCATCTGGGAATTCTGGATCCGGACTCCTGACAACGGCGGCGGCGTGGTGACAGCTCTGGCGTTTTTATTTTCTATACTTTTTAAGTTTTGTGTATTTTTTTGTAGTTGGCTTTTGGCCGGCGGTTTTGGGCCGGTTGTTTTGTGTTGCTTGTATTGGTTGCCGGTTTTGGGCCGGTGGTTTTGGTTTAATATATATTTCTATAAAAAAAAAAAAGAGATTATAGTCCAATATGATTCGGCTATTAAAATCCAAGCAAAGCTTCCGACATTTAAAATGTATTATAACTGGAATTTTAAAGGAAAAAATCTGATAGAAAATTCCTCTAAAAAGCATCAATTAAAGCTAGCATATATGGGACTTATATTTCGTAAAGTATCTTGTGCAACAAGATAAATAATGGGTGATTCTATTAACAACCACGTTTTAGCTAAATACAACCAAATTAAAACTTAAAACCAAAATTGGAAATTGTAACCCAGTTTTGGATAAATACACCCAACAAATTTCCCAAATATTCCCATTCTACCCCTCCCTTTCCTAACATCTAATTTACTTCCCATTCTACCCCTATCCTCCCTAACATTTATTTACATCCCAATCTACCCCTCCTATCAATCTAAACCCTAAAAAAAAAAAAAAAACCCAAAATCATATTCTTCTTCATCTCTGCAAAAATGAGCGACCGACTTCTTCTTCTCTACAAAAAACAATCGTCTTCTTCATCTCTCATCTCATCAGGGTATGCAACGCAGCGTTCCATTTCTCTCTCCCCACTCTACACATTGATTGATCAATGGAAGGTTCTTTCTATTTCATTGACCCACTACTCTCGTAATTCGAAATGGAAGAAACACCAATAGGGCTCGAATTTTCAATTTTAAGCGGCATGGAGGTCGACAATGAAGCGATGGGAAGAAAATGGTTGTTTGGGAGGCAAAAACAACGCAAGAAAGAAGACCCAGATTTCAATTTTTTGTTTTTTGGTCGTCCGCCATTCGGATTCCCAGTATTGAATTTGAACAGTATTTTCGGATATGAATGTTTGAAATGTGTACCTTAGTTCGGATTTTAAAACATGAATTATATGTTTGAAACTAATAGATTTAAATTCCCGTTGTATGCTTCATTTCTTTGAATCCGAAGTTGTTTTAAATATTCAGAAGTTAAAATGTGAAATAAAATAATTACTTCAAGTTTCAAAATGCGAATATGGGCAAACGTGGGATGTGTAAAATTAAATCAATTATTTATGTCTGAAACGTAGTAAATAGTTCAGCTTTAAAAATTTGAATTCATAACATCCACCATTCTTTAGTTTGAGGGTGGGTTAGTTGTTTGATCAACTCTGCATTCTTTAGTTCATGGTTGGTGATGACTACCTCTTGGACCTTTGCTGCTCTAATTTCTTGATCTTACTCCACATGGTTGGTGATGACTACATTTTACACATTAAGATTTCGAGAAAGGCCTCCATTTGCTTTTCGCTTTAGGCCTTTAAAAAATCAGGGTCGGCTGTGGTACCATATGATTATAAAAAGTGAGAAAGAATTACCATGCCAATTAAGGTACATATTTGGATTCTACACATCCCACGTTTGCCCATAGTCGGTAATTATTTTAGTTCACATTTTAATTTCTAAATATTCAAAGCAACTTCGGAGAGTTTCAAAGAATATTCTACACATCCCACATTTGGTTTTCAAAATTGTGGATTTTTGTGGTATAAGATTGGATTTTGGTGGAAGATTTAGGTTGAGGGAGAAGGATTTGGTGGGTTTATGCTTGAATTTGAGAGATTGAGAGGAGAGTTTAAGTGGTTATGGAGTTAGGGTTTTTGGGTGGGTTTTTTTTGTCGTCTGAAGGAGAGAGGGGAGAGAGAGAGAGAGAAGACGAGATGAGAGATTTAGGCGTGTTTTTTTTTATTTGTTGATGTCCTTTTTTTATTTTTATTTTCAAAATTACGCCCGTAGTACCATTACTAGGTTATGGAGGTACTGGTACCTATCAATTTTATGGCACACTGCCCACTGTGGTACTGATACTACTCTAACAAGTACTGGTACCTATCAATTAAAATTGTGAATTTGCAGTCCACATTCCGGACTCTGAATTTCTTGTCGAATTCATGTTCAATACCTTCCAAATGGGCCCCTCAATCTTCCAAATTGCTTCCAACCACAGGTTAGACTAAAAATTAACACCCAAATTTACCCTCACATTCCATTACAAGATTGGGACTTACATTCCATTCCATTATAAGATTGAGTAGGACGCTATAAAGAATTCAATTTTTGGAATACCAAATTTACCCTCACATTCCATTATAAGATTGAGTAGGACGCTATAAAGAATTCAATTTTTGGAATACCAATTGTAATACACGTAGAGTTTGTTACATGGGCCTTTACAATTTGTTTAATATTTTTAAGTTTGGTTCAACTTCTCACAATTTAATGTCTCTCTCTTTATGTATTCCATTACCATGTCATATGTGGCACGGTTGGGGTTGCATCTCATTTAAAGAGAAACAGTAGAAGCAACTACAAATTCAAGTTTCAGAACATGAATTACACAACGCCGTTCAGATTTTAAAAATTGAATGAAGACTAACAATTCACAGATTAACAACTAAGCAATTCAAGTAAAGCACATAATCTAGAAATTCAGTAATTCAAGTAAATGACACAATCCAGAAATTCAACAATTCTTACACGTGTACAGTGGGCATACCCCAGGCAGGAAAAATTGAAATATTGCCCTTGAAAAATAATCTTAATTCCTAATCCACAATTAGCTCAATCGTTGCTACGTGGTAGTCGATGATTTTTTGGAATTCTTCAATTTTGACGCATAAGGTGTCTCCCATCCAATTGTTTGTTTGGCACAGTGTCTCTTCCAGTTGCAAGCTACTGATGGCATAGGGGACCAATTCTTCAAGAACACCTACAAGATGATAACATTAAGTAAGTAACACCATTTTATTCAATGTACTTATACAACCTATTAACATACATGTACAAAGTGCCCATGTACTTACACAACATATTAACATACCTGTACAAGATGATAACATTAAGTAAGTGACACCCTCTTGAATTCATATTGTAACATTTGAATAAATAAACAAACCCTACACTTGCCTGTATTTAGATTTTATAAGTTGAATGTAATGTATAAAGTCGGATTTTAAGATTTGAATATATATACAAACCCTACATTTGCTCGTGTTCAGATTTTATAAGTTGAACTGATTGTCTTACTTCATATTGTAAAGTTTGAATTTATGAACACACCCTACACTTACCCTTGTTCAAATATTATAAGTTGAAGTACGTTGATGAAGTCATAGTTTAAAGTTTGAATATATAAGCAAATTTCAGTTTCAAACAAACGAAACATATGGCGGGAATTTTGACCTAATGGTTTCAAACATATCATTCATGTTTTACAATCCGAAGTAAGCTACATATTTCAAATGTTAAATGATGAAAAAATTGTTCAAATTCAATACTGGGAATATGAATTTCGGACGACAAGAAACACCAAATTGAAATCTGGGTCTTACCTCGCCGGTTGCTTTTGCTTCCCAAACCACCATTTTCTTCCCATCATCTTTCTTGTCCACCTCCATGGAGCTTGTAATCGAAAATGGAGCCCCATTGCTGTTTCTTCCATTTCTAAATATGAGAATAGTGGGTTAATGGAAGGGGAAGAACCTTCCACGTAAGGGGAAGGGAGTGACAATTTTTAGGGTTTTAGGGTTTGAGATGGGAGGAGTAGAAGAAGAGAAGATGACAATGGTGGCTGAAGAACAGAATAAGAGAGAGGCACGGTTTTTTTGTTCCTGTGAAGATAACGTGGTGTGGGTTTTTTTTTTTTTTTTTATCAAAAGTGTGTGGTTGTTTGTAAGGGTTTTTTGGGTTTGGGTAGTGAGTGGTTGATTTACTAAATACAACCAAGTTAAATGAGGGACAACATAGTCTTTATACATTAGGGTAGGGGTGAACACGGGTCGGGTAGGGTCGGGTTTGACCCTTACCCGCCACCCGACCTGAGTATGTCGGGTTGAGCAAAACTGGAACCGACACCGACCGAATAACCAGCAGAAAACCGACCGAATCATTGTTTCGGATTAATCGGTCGGGCCGGTTGGGTTTGTCAGTTTACCCACATCAGAAAAAATAATAATTTGAAAACAAGAGGAAGAGGTAAAAATCTTTGTTCTACAAGAAAAGGGAGACTTTATCTAATCACGCACACCCATAACCTAGAACAAAAATGCAGAAAATGAATGAAAACTCGCTGATTTGGAACCTCGAAGCCTTCAAGTCGGTAGAATCAAAGAGGGTTTATCACTTGAAAGTTGATCGCAGTAGCCGCTTGCTTTTAGATCGTGTATGCAACTTGATTAGCAGATTTGTCTACTCAATCTGTTAGGAGAGAGAGAGAGAGAGAGAGAGAGATGAGTGTTTGTCATTTTGAAACTTGAAACGACGCAGAAGAGAGAGAGAGGCTTTAATTGCTTTTTTATTGGGAAAATGTAAAAGGCTGAGTTGGGAAAGGGAAAGGACAGGTAGTAGGGAGTAATTTACACGCCTGGCAGTGGTTGGAATATGTGCTGGTGTTGGAAAATGACACAACAAGATGAAAATAGTACTCTTTTTAAAGTTCACATGCGTAGACTTCCACCCTTTTCCAATAAAACACAAGTCAGATATCATATATACACGGTACCTACAAGAAATATATATATATATATAGTCGGTCGGGTCGGGTTGCCCACGTTGGCATTTTATAAACCCGCTACCCGAACCGAAATGTCAGTTTTTTAAGAGAGGAGACCCGCTACCCGATCGAGGTACTTAAAAAAATCGATCGAGAGCCACCGGGTCAGGTCGGGTTGGTGTTCAGCCCTACATTAGGGTATTTTTGTCCTAAATTTGTTAAATTTCAAGTGGTTGTATTTAGCTAAAAGGTGGTTGTTAATAGAATCACCCTAAATAATTGAATATTCATTTGTTATATAACCAAGATCATCCATGTGGACTTCCGATGTGGGATGGGGAGTTACAATAGCTGAAAGGATTTCAAAAGGGGCAGTAGCATAACAATCAGTACAATCACCTTTGGGCAACCAAAAACTTGAGGCCAACAACCAGCATAAAAAATAGAGCTCAACGATCCTTTGAACATTCCTACAGTGTCTTTTCTGAATCTTTCTATAATAATTACTTGGCTGAAGATCATCTCCCAGCTGATTTTTTAGATACTTGGAGCTGAATGACCTAAACGATCCAGAAAAGACATCTGTAGGAATGTTCAATGGATTGTTGAGGTCATTCAGCTCCAAGTATCTAAGAAAAAGAAAACCCCTCAGGAATAGGAAGAATATCATACAAACTAGATTTATTATTATCATCAACCTCAGCATAAAAAAATAGAGCTTTTAAGCATGTTTGGCTTTACCAGTCATTTTCAAGGTTCACTTGATCGTGAGCGGAAGGAGAGGCCAAACCCAGAAAGGTAAGAACAACGCCGTTTTTTATGAGAACTGCCTTCCCATTCGCCTTGGCATCGGAATTTATGGCTTCTAACTATGATATGATATATCACACATTCACACTTAGATGGTGAAAAGCTCTTTGGACAGAGGTGAATGAAGTGAGAGAAAACTTTGTGAGCATGGATATATTTATAGTCTCCGAAGTAGGAGGAACTAGGAGATGTTTATGAGTGGATTTACTATCATGCCCTGGAAACTAGTGGATGGTGGGGTCAACAGGTGTGGACGTTTGAATGTAGGGGCAACATATAGGGATTGATTTGACTGGTGAATGAAGTAAATTAGTTCAACTATTAATTAACATGTTTATTTGTTTAATCATCATAGTTATTGTTATATATGAACATACACTTGTGTTATTGGTGTGGTACCTACTCGAATTTAACAAATTTTTTAAAACATTTTAAAGAAAATTGTTTAAACATGTGTAAAAGGCTAATCTCAATATATCATGCATGAAAAAGAATAATATGATTATTGGTATTCACATTTTAGACAAACTTAAAAAATTACCCAATATGCAACCACCTTATTATATTTCCTTATTTATCTTGGAGTACGTATCTACTCCGTAAACCGAATTTACCCGAGTCACAACAATCTAGAGTATGTATCTACTACGTAAACTGAATTTACCCGATTCACAACGATCTCATCGGCTTTCCTTATTTATCCTAGAGTACGTATCATACTATGTCAACTTGTACGAAATGGTAGTAATAACTTCGACTTAACAGACCTTTTATTAAAACAATAAATTAACCATACTTTCCACGGGTTAGACGTGTGTTCCTTTTTCTTAGGCCGATGAAGAATTTTAATTGAATATAATGTTGATCTTTCATATTAGGGGGGAAAAAGGTCATCCACTTTACAAAACCATAAGAATCCCAGAGATCGGATTCAGTTTTCCTCTTGCTTGAAAAATGGTAAAAATACTTGTGAGCATCATACTTTTAAATCGGTGTAATGCTACTTTGAAAAAGTTGAATGAATTACTTACAAATATAGAATATGTTTATGTGTCATTCCTTGTTATCAAATTAAATTTTCATGTCATAAACTTTCCTATTTACAAAATAAATGTGGAATTTTACAAAGAGATTGCAAAGGGAGGGTGGGGTCAAAAGGTGTGGACCTTGTTGAAGATGTAGTAAATCTATGGGGACTAATTTTTCTTGGGCATTAAGTAATTAGTCGGGGTATTAATTATCATAGTTGTTTGCCTACTCAGCATAGAAGGTGGGGTCAAAAGGTGTGGACCTCATTTGAAGATAGGGTCAATCTGTGGGCTGATTTGTCTTGGGCATTAAATAATTAGTTGGGGTATTAATTATCGTGGTTAGTTGCTTACTCAAAATAGAAGGTGGGTTCAAAAGGTGTGGACCTCATTTGAAGATGTCGTTAATCTCTGGGGATAATTTGTGATGGTCATTAAGTAATTATTTGAAGATGTTGTCAATCTATGGGCTGATTTGTCTTAAGCATTAAACAATTAGTTGGGGTATTAATTATCGTGGTTGTTTGCTTACTCAGCATAGAAGTTGGGGTTAAAAGGTGTGGACCTGGTTTGAAGATGTTGTCAACCTGTGGGATGATTTGTCTTGGGCATTAAGGGTGAGTTTTCCAAACGATTTTATCTTTGATAAAATCAACGTTGATTCTATCAAATGAGGAAGAGATTTAATAAAATCTCAGCTTTTTCAATGCAAAAAAGCTGAGATTTTATCCTTTTCCTCATTTGATAAATCAAGGGTTGATTTTATCACATTTTGATAAAATCATTTTGGAAACTAGGCTTAAATAATTAGTTGAAGACTTGGAGTATTAATTACCATGGTTTTTTGCATGCTCATAATAAAAGGTGGGTCAAAAGGTGTGGACCTCAATCTCTGGGGTTGATTTGTCATGGATACTTAGTAATTATTTAAGGTATAATTACCGTGATTTTTTGCTTACTTAGCTAGTTGTTAGTTTGGTACCAATATGTTTGTTATGTTATTGGTGGTACTTACCGGATCTTTGTTTAATGATGACACTTCTTTAATAAGTTAAATTAACGAATCAACACACTTAAAAAGGGGACGGAGGGAGTAATAGTTTCACAAATCATCATATTACAGCGGGATTCAAAACTTTATGATTAAACATGTGTGCTTAAGATTTAATGATGTGAAAACTTGTTATAGTAATATCTATTTTGGAAAGGTTTGTCTTATTTGGAATTGTAGGTTGTCCGTTCTTCCAATGTTCATCGCTGTTAGGATGGTTCCTACTCCATTCGATTTGTATGGTAACCAGCTCGGGCCCTAAAAAACGACTGAAAGTTTAGAATAACTGTAGATGAGTCTAATTATATGATCAATGTCCTATAAATGAGATGATTAGCACAAAAACCATCCGGCAATTTAGAATAACTGTGCTTCTAGTCTCGATCAATTTAAAGTGGAAGCTACGTACCACAAATGGTGAACATCATAGTTGATGTGACACAAAATACAGGTTGATAGCCATAATGAATGGCGTCCAATTTCTTGCCTTCATGCCTTACAATGTCAACCAGATCTTGTCTCATGGGTGTCACGGACGCTATAAAAAACAGACAAGAACAATGGCATATAAATAGCGTAAAGATATGTTTTGTAATGGTTGCATTGGATCATACCTAATTGTCTAGTAGCCATTAGGGCTGCAAACGAACTGATCTGCTCACGAGCAGCTCGTGACTCGGCTCGTTAACGCTTGATAAGGGCTCGAGCTCAATTTTTGGCTCGTTTACTAAACAAGAGCTCGGGTCGTTTGCACCCCTAGTAGCCATACAAGCAGCGGACATCATCCAAATTGCAAACATATATGTACAGGATACGGCTAAACTTACATGACATTGTTGGAATGACATACAAGTGAAATGAAAACTGGATGATGAAACACACGTCATTGTAGATAGGGGCGGAGCCAGGATTTAAATTTAGTGGGATAAAAAATTAGATCTATATGCAAGTTATTTTTTCTATTTTCTCATGCAAAGAAAATAACTAAATTAAGAGATAAACTATAACGTAGAATACAATGATACATTTTATATTTCAAAAATAATGTATAATAGCTTTATTTGTTATACTATCAACTCTCGAAAAGAAGAAAAAACTTGAGATTTCTATGCATTTTAAACAAGTTGGGGCAATTTATGAAATTTTTGAAAAGAAGAAAAAACTTGAGATTTGAGATTTCTATGCATTTTAAACAAGTTGGGGCAATTTATGAATTTTTTTAAGGGTTAAAATTGAAAAATTTAGCTCCAAACTTCCTGTTAGGTAATGAAAATGAATCTGTTTTAGATTTGATAAATGCATCTGGGATTTTCAGATCCAGACTCCTGACAATGGCGGCGGCGGCGTGGTGACAACTCCGGCAATGGCTCCGATGTTATTATTTTCTATACTTTTTTAATTTTTTTGCTCTTTTTGGAGTTAGTTTTTTGGCCGGCGGTTTTGGGCCGGTTGTTTTGTGTTGCTTGTATTGGTTGCCGGTTTTAGGCCGGTGGTTTTGGTTTAATATATATGGGAAATGTCCAGCCGCCCCCACTTTTTGTGGGGGCTTCCATCCAAATCCCATTTTTTCTTACACTTCCCCCTAGGTCCTGTCTTGTGCACACGCGTGGAGACAGCTACAATTGCCCATCCGTTTTGTCTCTCTCTCATTGAATTCAACTACCCAGTCATTCTCTCTTTATAATTATTACCGCCTCCCCTCTCTCTTTCTACGGCCAACATAGTCTCTCTCTCTTCTTTTTATCTTTTTAAAACTTTAAAACTTAATATTTTTTATTCTATATATCTGTTTTTTTTTAATTTATATTTTTGGAATCTACTCGACGAGATCTATCAAACAAGATCCATTGTGAATTTGAAATTATGCATACAAAAAAATTATTTTTTTGAGGTGTGAATTGTTTGGATAGGGGTGAATTGTTTCAGAGGTGTGAATTTGTGTGCTTTTTGGGATGTGCATTGTTTCAAGGGCATGAATTGTGTGCTTTTAGGGATATGCATTGTTTCAGGGGCGTGAATTGTGTGCAATTGGGGATGTAAATTGTTGCAAAAGTGTGAATTGTGTGCTATTAGGAGGTGTGAATTGTGTGCGTTTGAGGGTTATGAATTGTTTAGAAGGGGGTGTGAATTCTGCAGTTTAGTGGTGTGAATTCTTTCATTTTGGAGGGTGTGAATTGTGTGCTATTTGGAGGTGTGAATTGTTACAGGGGTGTGAATTGTGTGCATTTGGGGGTTGTGAATTGTTTAGAAGGGCTGTGAAATCTACAGTTAAGGGGTGTGAATTCTTTCATTTTGGAGGGTGTGAATTTTGCATTTGAGGGTGTGAATTCTTTCATTTTAGGCCTGCGAACTCTTTCATTTTGGGGTGTGGATTGTGTATTTAAGGAGTGAGTTGTATAAAGGACGTGTGAATTGTTTAGAAGTTGTGTGAATTCTTAATTAAGTGGTATAAAATAACTTTTTTTTAATGTGTACACAATTTCATATTCAAAATGGATCTTGTTTTAAAAGATCTCCTAGAGTAGATTTCAAAAATATATAGTTTTTCATTTTTTGATATGAACAAAAAAAATTATAATTGCTTAAAGTTTTAAGAATATGAGTTATATATATATATATATGTGTGTGTGTGTGTGTGTGTGTGTGTGTGTGTGTGTGTGTGTGTGGATAATTTTATTTTAGATTTTAAGAGAGAGAGAGAGAGAGAGTATAAAAGCATTGTAATCAATGCATGTGTAGTACTACGCTGCACGCATGAGAGAAGATAGAGAACCTGACTTGTCAACGTCAAAGCCTATACAATTTCTCTCTCATCTCCCTAACGCAATTCCCTCATAAATTTTGAAAAATGGGGTAAAGGGAGAGAGAGAATGGGGAGCGCGTGGGAAAGGGTTTAGGTGGAATGGGTTTGACAGGCGGGGAATTTGGACGGGATAACTGGAACAAAATAGGGCCGGCCGGTAAGAACCCCATATATATTTCTATCTCTTTACCCAAAAAAAAAGGGAGATTATAGTCCAATAAGCTTCGGCTTTTTATATTCCTAGCAATGCTTCCAACATCTAAAATGTTTTATAATTGAAGTTTTAAGGGAAAAAATCTGATGGAAATTTCCTCTAAAAGCATCCATTAAAGCGCATATACGGGATTTATATTTCGTAAAGTATCATGTTCAAGTTGCAACAAGGTAAATAATTGAATATTCATTTATTATTATTAGCTTCCAATGAACACTACGGGTTAACCCTTATGGTCTTGCCTAAATTTGAAATTGACAGAATCTACCGTTATAAATGTTATTCTTAAAAATATCACTACCTTTTTGTTTTAGATAAGGATTCTTTATTTTTGTACTAGTATTTTAGTTTATGTCGTGTTTTCCCTTTTTGATTCATCCTTCACAGTTCAACCCTTACATGTTTATGCACATGCACTATACTACAAGTAATGTCAGATTAATTCCACAAGAGTTATTATTAACTTGGATAAGAGATTTGTCACTTGGTTTTCAGTAATAGCAGATTTGATGTGAATTAACGAAAGCGAACAAAATGTTATATGCAGTTTTGCATAGTTATCGCTATTACTAACTGCTTTTGTTATCAAATGCAAATCCTTATATACGTAAAGTTAAATTTTGTTGTCGCGTGTATATTCATATTCAATCCCACATGGGTTATTATTAACTTGGATAAGATCAGGTTTGTCATTTGTTTTAGATTTCGGTTGTCAGTAATTGTAGATCTTATGTGAATTAACGGAAGTGACAAAATGGTTTATGCAGTTTTGCATAGTTATCGTCATTACCAGCTGCTTTTGTTATAAAATGCAATATCCTTATATACATAAAGTTAAACTTTGTCATCAGGTGTATATTTTCGGCCATTCCTTTTTTTGATCTTTGTTAAAGGAAATGCACTTATAAAGATCAAATTGTGATGTGATCTGACTTTATCGCGTAACATGTGGTAAATGTTATAACTGTTTAAAATATATGATACTCAGCTCGGTGCATATGCACTCCTACTTTAAACTTTAAAGGTTGTCAACTGTAAATTTTATAGTTTAAAGGGCAATAATTTAAATAATGTTATACTTCAGGGGGCAATATGTAAGTAATCCACAAAACCATATCACTATAAAACCCTAAACTTGAGGGTTTGGTTTCAGAATCTGGGCCCCTTTCTTCTTCGTGTAGACACTGAAGAAAAGCAACACAGAGAGTTCAGTCGAAAATCCAAGCTAGCCAACAATCAATCGCTAATTGAAACTGTACGTCTCTCTAGCTCTAAATATTATGTATTCACATGTGGGATTGGTCATGGGTTGTGTGTCTTTTGTTGCATTTGTGTCAATATGATTGTGTTCAGTTTCTTCAGTCTGTTTTATGTTTCGGAAACGGTATTTTTTGCTTTCTTTTAGTGAGTTTGCTTGGGTTATGGTCCTGATTGATCGTCGGAGTCTTCTCATTTTCTTTTTGTTTGCTTTTCGCTTAAATCATCTGAAATAATCAAATTACGAATTCAGTGTTTAACCTGCAAAAGAAATGGTGGTCTAACTTGAAACTTGGATGCGAGCAAAATTCACGGACATTTTTTTTTTTACAATTTTTTTTCTTCATAGAACTCAACATGCATGGCTAAATCTAGAATTTTTGGGTTGGAAGGGTGACTAAATTGTGAGCCCTAACTTCACTAGCCATTTGGTAGCAAAATTCACGGTATTTTTTGCTTGCTTTTAGTGAATTTGCTTGGGTTATGGTTCTTATGGATCGTCAGAGTCTTCTCATTTTCGTTTTTGTTTGCTTTTCGCTTACCACTTGAATCATCTGAATTTGTTAAATTACGAATTCAGTGTTTAACCTGCAAGAGAAATGGTGGTTTGACTTGAAACTTGGACGTGAGCAAAATTCACGGACATTTTTTTTTTACAAAAACTTTTTTCATAGAACTCAACATGCATGGCTAAATCTAGAATTTTTGGGTTGGAAGGGTGACTAAATTGTGAGCCCTAACTTCATTAGCCATTTGGCAGCAGGTGGATACACTTCCCAAGTCCAACAAGTTTCTTCCCCGGACCAGGGTTCACTACCCCCACTAACTTGTTAGTTGTCACTTGTCACCATATCAAACCCCAAGAAACCCCTATCAGGGTTTCAATTTCGGAACTGAAAATGGGTTGTTAAACCGTTATAAAGAACTGGACACATGAAATTCAAAAGATTGAAACACTAATAGAACCCGAGTCCTGGATTGGCATTCTAGCCTTTGGGTATATTGTTTGGCGGGTTGAAATTGTACGACGATTGGACCATATTGGCGGGGTAGCATTTTGGTGTGAGATTTGTACTCGTGTAGGGACATTTCAGGATGAATTGGATTAGAATAGTGCTGGTCTACCGAGATTGAATTGTTAATGGTTTTTGGATTCACTTGAGTTATATTGAATGAGCTTTGAGGTAATAAATATAGTCCTCCGACTGGTGTCCCATTGCTTGCAGTGGGGAAACCGACTCCCTCAATGTTCGGGGAACATCATTTGGAAGGCCTTCCTTTGTCGGTTTGCCCGCCAACATTTATTAATCGCTTTATGTACTGGCGCGTACCATTTCAACATAAGAGTTTAGGGTTAATTACATAAAGGACCTTGGTGTGTGACACTTGTAACTCATTAAACCCTCATTTTGTAATTGTATCAATGATCCCCGATCTTCTACTTTGATTTCAATTCCAACTTTTCGTCGATTTTTGTAACTTTCTTAATCGATCTAAATATTTACAGCACACATGTTACATTTTCTCTAGCTCTTTCATGTTGACAGGATTCTCAATTTCTAACTTGACCACACTTGATTAAAACAAAATTTACCAACCATTGATCCCATCACTACTGCCATTATTGAACCTGCCATGTAGGTAGTCAAATAGGATTAGATCATCGTCATCTGCAGTCACTGTCCCATTTAGCCCCTCCTCGGGCGAACCCACCTGCAACTTAGATCACCACCTTCCTTTGCTCCATCCACTTTAGCATGTACCTTCACCCTCCTCCACAACAGCTACTCACCCCTCTCGTCCCCTCGCAACGGCTTCCTCTTCATGCAACCGTATCGCACTCCTGATTTTGTGTAAGAAAGGTATGAAAGCCAAACGACTTTCAATTAAGGGCAATCAGGACTCGAAGATCTTCCTTTTGGTGCATGCTGCTTTCTGGGTAGAATTACAGATTCCCATGTTTAATATTTTCCTTATTTTTTGAGGTTTATTGTAGAGCAAACCACTACATAGTTGCATATGGTTTTTATAATTTTTCGGGTGAGGTTGCAAAAGCCTTTGGCTGATGTCGCTTATTGATCTGACCTTAAGGTTCGAAGATCAACAATTTGGTTTTTTGTCCTCTCTAGGTGATGCCAATCTTGGGGTAGGGAGTTTGGTGGTTTTTAGTGTTGGCAACAGGACCGGCCAGATTTTACTATCCCCGTCCCCGATCCCCAAACCCACTCTCCGTTCCCTCCCCGATTCCCAACGGGAAATAGCTTTTACATCCCCTCTCTAAATAGAGAGTGTGGATCCCCGCAGGAAATCTGTGATCCGACCTTAAAAAAAGAAATCCTCTGCTTGTGGAAATGGCATTTACTTCTTTTGAAGCTGGCCACCCAACCGGCTCTCCCCCAAAGCCCAAAGGTGCTGCCAGATCGATCAACACAATCAATTTCTTGTGACAGGCGTGAGTTGGAGGTGGTGGGCTTGGGATTTGACTGATTTTGTTAATTTTGAATCAGATTATAATTATCCTTTTGTGCTTATTAGTGAGATGCTCTGAACCATGAATGAAGGAAGCATGGTAATGAGCACAAAAATTAATTTGGGTCTCTAGGCCTGCCCTCCCTGATGCCTTTGGGCTTTGATTTGAGGATATGGTTCTGCAGCAAAACGTCCCTGTAGCTCCTCTGTTCTTGTTGGAGGTTTAGGGGGGCCACTATTTCAGTGGTACTCAGAGAGCAACCACTTTGTACATATTGCCATAGGTTAGGTCTGTCTCCAATCATCCCCCGCCCATACCCCCAATGATTGGGACTAGATGGGTTCTGTTATTGTTAATATTGTTGTTGTATTATAATTATCTTTCCAAAATTGAGTAGCCATGTTGTTGGTGAAGGTTTTGTGGAATTCGGTCATTTTGGTCGTAGATATGGAAAGATCTATCGTTGTGAATGGAATTGTTGTACCCAACTTTGAGTTTAATCCCAAAATGAGATTCTTCAGGCTGAGCGCTTGTGGCTGTGTTTGCAGCAGCATCCCATTGGAATTGGCAAGGGCCATGGAGAGAGAAAGAGATAAAAGGGAGGGAGAGAGAGATTATCAGAGTTGAGAGGAGAGGAGAGGTGTGGCGTTGACAAATACCCGAGGGAGAGGAAGTGTCAAAAACCTAACTTAAAATTAATATACATATTTATATATGCATAATGTATGTAGGTATAGTGGGAACGGGGTAAGGATTGGGGCGGGGCGGGGACAGACATAAACCCGCAGCCTATCTGTCCCCCGAAATTTTTAAAAGCCATCCCATATCCTACCCAACCTGTTTGGCAAAACGATGAACTGGTGTTGTCAAAGGAGATTGGGTGGTAGGATAAGTGCTTGCCAGTCGCGACTGTGATGGTGGTGGTTGTGGTGGTAAAAGTTAAAATTTAGCCGCCTCTGTTATTGTCTTTAAATGGAGTTTAACAGATGGTTTTAATTGAGAACGTTCCAAAAGTTTTAGGGACCAAACTTGCTAATTTTTCTATAATTTTTGCTTGTTTTCTTGCATATTCTGGCTGTATCGCCCTATTTTTCTCACTTCACGCTGTGTCCCTGCCAGTATTGGTGCTACATGCTTTGAGGTATATTGCAATAAAATTTTGGAACACTTCTTTGGTTGATGTACTTGGCTAACAAAAGTCACACCATCCGTTACTCCAACGAAAATAAAAAATCTTTGTTCAAAGATGATGCTCTCTGTCTCTCTCTAAGCAAGAAGCTCTTTTTGTCTTTGCCAACATTCCTCTGGAAATAGGAAGTATTTTTGTGGGATTTCTCTTTGTTTTGTCAGTCATATACCAAAACACAACTGTGTTTAGGATG
Organism: Gaultheria prostrata; assembly: GCA_036023075.1. Lineage (NCBI taxonomy): Eukaryota > Viridiplantae > Streptophyta > Magnoliopsida > Ericales > Ericaceae > Gaultheria > Gaultheria prostrata. Next base: position 17,875 of record JAXBDA010000883.1, read on the forward strand.
AGTTTTGTAATTCAATAGTTATTTTGACCATAAAATTGAAAACATTCAATATCAAGTCACATGTCTTGCATATTATGTAGTTAATACTGAATCCATAATGTTCAATGTAGGAATCAGTGATTGTATGATGGTAATGAATTAATGATGAATAATGCCGTAGTAGTTACCGTAATTGTTTTGCAGTTTGACTCCCTTTGTTTCATTTATGACGATAAATTAGGAAGAGTATATCAACTTTACTAGTACCACTAAGTATTATACGAGTGACCAAAACGGTACACTCATTGGTACTGTTGCTACGATATTCATGGAGACTAAAATAATATGAGATAGCAAAAGAATACGAACAAGAAAGAGCAAAATTACTAGAGACAAAAAGATAAGTTCTTAATATCACAATTTTCCGATACTTTGGGTGAGGTAGAATTGAGTAATGCGGTCGTGTGCCTATCAATAGTAGGGCTTCTAGATTGGGGCTTGGAAGGCACAATTTAGAAGCCAAAAGAACGGATACAAAAGATTGAAGGGGGTTGCTCTTATTCTTGTTAGATATTTTATTACGAAGGCTCCCAATTTAGATGTTTCTTCTATTGGTCGCAATTTGTACAGGTCTGGGAATATTTCTGGAAATGTCAGTTCAATTGACACCTTCCAAGAGACAGTATGATCGGAGGAATACGGAACCAAATGGTAAAGGGAAGTGGCACAAGTCGTCAAGCTTCAACTCGCAAAATGTACCATTGAAAGTTTCTCGTGGCAATAGTGTTTTTCGTGTACTTTGCCTTGCTTCAAAAATTGGTAGTGTTATTGGGAAAGGCGGCAGCATCATATCACAAATACGTCAGGAAACTGGCGCAAAGATAAGAGTTGAGGAAACTGTCCCTGGATGTGATGAGAGAATAATTTTTATAATTGGTTCTGATAAAGAGAGTGAAGTTGCTGCTGACCGGAGCAAGGAGAATGTTGACCAGAGCAAGGAGGATGTTGACCAGAGCAAGGAGGATGTTGATGAGACTAAAAAAGCTGCAGAGGGTGATGATCTAAATGGTCAAACTGAGGATGTTGAAGATAAGCAATCCATTCCTGTGGAAGATGTACAATCTGAAAAGGGAACGTCTTCTGTTCAGAAAGCTCTTTTACTTGTTTTCGAAAGAATGGTCGAAAGAGAATCAGAGACAGATGGGGCGGATGAAGAGAGTGACAAGTCTTCCACATTTGTTGTGAGGTTACTTGTGCTCTCCAGTCAAGTAGGCTGCCTCATGGGAAAAGGTGGCAGTGTTATTAAGCAAATGTCATCTGATAGTGGGGCCCAGATCCGGATTCTTCCTGGGAATGAACTGCCTCCCTGTGCCTCTCCTGATGATGAGCTGCTTCAGGTAATTTTGGTTTATATTTCTGTGAGCTTAGATATAATCCATTTTGCATTGACCGTTAGGTGATAAACAGACTGGACTAGTTATAGATTTGAGTTTTGCTGTCATTTCAATGTGCACATCATTAACTAGACCATTAAAATGCATAGAGGATGAAGCTTGGTTTGCTTGAGTAATCACCTTAAAGACTAGCTTCTTGGAGTCACAATTTTAGAAAACGCATCTCTGTTTTTTAATAGAGAATCTTAGAAAGAGAAAGGGAAAAAACATCATGGTGCCTAGTCACAGCTTCGAGAGCCAGATTTTATGGTAAACTAAATAGAAATTGTTGCATAATTACATACGTGATACGCGAATAATTTTATGCTTTGCTGATTCGTGTACTTTTTTCCAGTTAGTCGAGGATGCTTTTGAAAAATAAAAACAATCAATTAGGCAGCTCAATTGAATGTTGAGAGATCCAAGCTATTTGGTTGACTGTTGTTAGCTCTAATTTGAGTGACTTGTCAGTCATTGCATATTTGCCTAGCTCTTAAAGTACACCTCGCTCCTAGATGGGCGCTTAGTTGTAAATGTGTGTTGGCAACTAATTGTAGCAATTAGTCGCAATAAGAGTTGTATACTCATATATATCTTGTTGACAAGCAAAACTTGTTGGTGTTAACTATTGATAGTTTTCGTCCGTAACATTTGTTTCAGAATGTAATTTATGACCTTTGTGCAGATTACCGGAGAAGTGGATATGGTTAGAAAAGCTCTTCAATCTGTTTCTCAGCATCTTTTGGAGAATTCACCTCGTGATCAGGCCCCGTTTTCTGCCAATCCTAGTGGGCCATCATCGCATTCATTTGGCCATCAATTTTCTAGGCCAGAAGCGTACCCACCTGCTAACTATCCTTTCCCTCCTCAACGAGCACCTTATGCTCCTGGCCACATGAACCCTTTTGATGATATTCTGACCTTCCGTGTACTGTGCCCTGAGGAGAAGGTAGGAGGTGTAATTGGAAAAGGAGGAACTATTGTCAAGTCACTTCAGCACGAATCTGGCTGTGAAATCAAAGTTCAGGACCGTTTGTCTGATTCAGATGACCGCATCATTATCATATCTGGTCCTGCGGTATGTTTTTACACTTTGAAATTGCTTTGAGCAACTCCAACCAAGCTCTATATCTCCCTAAAATAGAGAAGAAACAACTCCAATCAAGCTCTGTATTGGGTCCCGATAGAGATCTCTTTTTGAGTTTCTATTTGCGACGATGCACTCTAAAATGGAGAGAGTCTCTATTTTTACTTCCACTCTCTGTTTTGTGATAATAATGAATGTCATATTTTCAATCCAATTGTTAGAGAATTGGTACCTTTTTATTTTTTTGATAATGAGAGAATTGGTGCTATTAACAAATAACAAGATATTGATGACACCTTTAAAATGATATCCACATCAATTACATTTGATAAAAAAAATGGAAATTGGTAGTTTGAATTTTTTCGGGGAAAGTGAGGCAATGTTTGTATTTTTTCAAAAATGGAGGTGGAAATAGAGATCAGGGTTGGAGTTCTGATGAATATTACTGCTCTCTACATGCAGTATTTTATTTGAAAGCATCATTTCGATCAGTTTTTTAGTGACAATGGTTGGAGTTGCTTTTAGATATGTTTTAAGATCCCTATAAGTTTCATGTAACTTTTCAGTCTTTTCTTTGCCGGCTGAAAATTTTTAGCTGTTGGTTCAGTTAAAAGAAAACAATGCTGACATTTGTGTCTGAAACAACGAATACAGCACCCGGATGAGAGAATATCTGCTGCACAAGATGCAGTCCTTCGTGTCCTGTCAAGAATAGTTAGGGCTACACCAGAGAGCAAGGAGAATACCGTGACAGCAAAGCTTCTTGTCTCATCTCATCAAATAGGTTGCCTTCTTGGGAAGGCTGGTTCTGTTATTACTGAGATGAGAAAGTTATCTGGGGCTCAGATTCGTGTATTGGGGAAGGATCAACTTCCAAAGGGTGCTTCCGGGAATGAAGAAGTAGTTCAGGTGTGGTTGCAGGCACATTGCTTCTTTTGATCGTTCTTGTTTGCATACATGACTACAGTAAAAATCATGTTTTAATACTGCCCTCTCGACTTTAATAATTATATGAGTGCTCTCCAAACTAATATGGTTGTATTTTGTGATTTTTTTAGTGGGTGTTACTTAGTTCTAACAACCTTTGTTGCCTTGTGTATTCAATTTTAACTTAACGGGGGCTCCTTTCTGACAGGTAAATGGAGATTTTGAAAGAGTGCAAGATGCTCTTATGCATATAACAACTAGGTTGCGAGATCACTTTTTCCGTGATGCATTTCCATCCATGGATCATCCTTTTCCAGATCAACCACCTCCATTTCCTTCCTATGGAGGAAGGGATATTTCACCGCCAGGAATGTATTCCAATTTAGGACCTCCATTTCACAAGTTTGATGCCGTAGGTGGTATGCCTCCACATGGGGGCTTTCAACCACATGATGACCGCCCTCCATTTATGCACAATATGCACAGACAGGGCATGCCCCATAGCATTTTGGAAAGAAATCCATCTTCAGCATGGGGTCCTCAGGTATCAATCTTTATTCTCTCACTTGTAAAGTGTTTTCTTTTTAATCTTGCAGGGTTTGTTGCATACCATAATTATCATCTTGGGTTTTCCCCTGTGGTTTCTTTATCAAGTTACGTTTATATACTTGATGGGTCAATATTCTTCTCTATAACAGCAAAAAAAGGAGAGCATTTCTTTAGGAATATCTTTTGAGGGAGAAGCATGTACTGTAATAATATGTTCAAAGATAGGAAAGATACCATTTGCCCAGAAAATTGTGCATTTTTTGTGTGTGTGGTTAATTTACTGATCTTCCCTAATGGGTCGTAGGGACTTGCTGAAGGTGGTGGGCCTTTAGGCATGCCAGAATTTGCAGGAGCTCCCCAAAGAAGGATGGGTGGATTTGGAGGGTCTGTACTTCATATAGCTATTCATACAAACTTGATGCTTTTTAATGTTTCTTTCCAATTGTTTGCTCAAATTTTGTTAATGTTTAGAATTTTATTAAATTACATCTTATCTAATATATGCAGAGGAAGTCATCTTGCCATCATCACAAACACCACTGTGGAAGTTGTTGTCCCTCGTTCTGTTGTTCCTGCTATTTATGGAGAGGATGGTGGATGTCTGAAACGAATTCGTGAGGTATTTTTTTCGTCTGATAATCGTCTTTAGGTGAAAGCAGATTTGGTTTTTTGTTCTATTAAAATAGTCATAGCAACGGGTCTTCACATACCAAAGAATATGTAGCTAGATGTCTTTTTATGTCTTTCTATGAAATGCA
>JAXBDA010000883.1:22707-67890 GCA_036023075.1 Gaultheria prostrata
AAGGTCAAGGATTCCTTGCAATGATTTGTAGGTGTGTGCATTATTTGAAAATAATATGCTTACACTGGGTTCTTGAAACCCTCTACTGTTTGTTACCAAAACTCCGTAAAATTAAGTAGAAAATGAAATGCAAAGGTCAAGGATTCCTTGCAATGATTTGTAGGTGTGTGCATTATTTGAAAATAATATGCTTACACTGGGTTCTTGAAACCCTCTACTGTTTGTTACCAAAACTCCGTAAAATTAAGTAGAAAATGAAGTGCCCCAAAAGGAACTAGTACTGAGACTGATGTTTGATTATTTTCCTACAGTAATTCCTGTACCGGAATTTTTTTCCCAGAGCTGGAAAAGAGAGGAAATTGTATTAATCATTTTGCTAATAGGGAAATAAGTACATATAGATCGACATAAGGAAACAAGAAACTGATCATCTTATTATCGCCATGATTGCTACAGGGAAAAATCTTTCACGCCAGAGGATGAATACATCTCTGATTAACAAACAAATCACTTTAGGCACTCATTCTTGGATCTCACGAGTCACGACCTTGATAATGATTTTATTAGTATTGATCTGGTTTTTGCAAATACCCTTAAGTAATGAAGTAGAAATTTTGACAACTCTTGCAGATTTCCGATGCTAAAGTTACCATCATCGATCCCAAACCTGGGGCGACTGAAACCAAGATTATAATATCTGGCACACCTGAGCAAACCCATGCTGCACAGAGTCTTATTCAAGCATTTGTACTTAGTGAGACGGAAGCTTCTTGATCTTGGTATGGAGGTAAGTCTCTATTCTCTTCTTTAAACCTTTCTGTGATAGTGCGATTGATATTTGGCATCCATTTTGCTGGTTGTACACTCCTTACTTTAATAACTTAATCATCATTACAACTTGCAAGAAATAGCCTGGCACCTAACATCTACTTTTTGGTGTTTAAAACTTGCTAACTTAGCAAAGAACAGGGTGCCTGGGCATTGGTGGACTTACAATTTGCCGCTTTCCAAACAGTGGGAACTTAGTTGGACAATGCTAGGGCAGCACAGAAACTTGGCAGATTAATTTGGAAAATTTTGGAGTTATCTGAACTTTAAATGTACCTTTGGTGGTTGTGAAATGTGAAGGAACAATGGGAAGAAAACAGAATGACATTGACTTTTTGTACTGGATGAGGTTTTAAAGTTATAGGAAGCAAATCTGCATTTCTAATTTCTCACGCGTGCCCTTATTTATGTGTTTATATGGTTTTCGCCACTTTTTCGGTTCTATCTTGGTCTAGTGTGACTTGGTTCTTCTCGGGACGAGTGGTGGAGAGACTTCATTCACGGAGAGGCATAATGGTAAGGAAAAGGAAGAGGAAGTTTTGGAATATGATCTCTCTTTGTTTGATGTGGATTGTGTGATAAGTCATATGGAGGGAGAAGAATGGGCCTGGTTTTGGAGGCCTTAGAAGTCTTCTATTTGGACTCGATTCTTTCGGTAGTAGCTTATATTGTTGAGAATCCAGGGTAGTAATCCTTCCTCGATCGTTTTTCTAAAATGATCAGGACTGGAGGGAATAAGGGATGAGTGGAGCAATGTAGCCTGTTTTTCAGTTTCTCAGTTACCCTTTTTCTGTCAGTTGTCCGTCGAAGTTATATTTTGTGATGGATATTGAGTTTTTGATTAACCACTTGTCTGTTTTTATTGTTCTTGATCTATTATGCGAAAGTACAAGGTATTTTACTTTGGGTTGGAAAATTAGTTGGCCTTTTCTGTTGCTGCATGTATTTCCTTTCCTTCTCTATCAATGCCCGCGTTATATTGTTGTGGATGCTCGATGTACTTGTAGATATATTTGATGAAGAATTGAAACATCAATCATGATACATACACACACTTTCAACCACACACAACCACACACCCTCTCACATGTGGTGGGGCCCACCCCATGTGGGACCCACAGTGGGCCCCACCACATGTGAGAGGGGGTGTGGTTGTGTGGTTGAAAGTGTGTATGTATCATTATTGTTGAAACATTAACCTTGTCAGGAGAATACTTAGCTACAAACAGAAGGGAAGAAAGAATTTTGATTTGGGTGTATTGTATTTCGAATTTTTTCGGGTAATTTTGTTGATAATATGGTTTGTTTTATCGTTGACGTTTCGATGGGACAGTTTTGATTGACGATGTTGAACACTAACTGAGACGGTAAGAATGTTGTTTTGGCTATCTGGTATTCAGGGATAGTTGTATGCTTCTGTTAAAATTTGGGAAATTTGGTTCAGAATGCGGTGAGGTTTACGGTGATGTTTTGATGGGATAGCTCTTTTTTTGTTTGACACGATGTTGGTTTTTTTCGGTTTTTATAACTCAGTGTGCCAAATGGATTGGATAATTCGGGTGCCAATCCCTCGTCTATTAGGAGGGGACTCGATTAATGCCGGGGCAAAGTCCTCTATGGATTGACCATCACAGGAATTGATAGCAGGAACTGGATTGACCCATCACAGGAAATGAACTAGCCCAACCGGAAAAGAAAAAAAATGTGGTGGGAAGTCAGAACAGACCTTAAGTCATAATCCATCAAAATATTTTGCACGCTCTTAATTCTTGCACTCTGAATCCTCGTTTTCGCCTGTTTTAGTAGTTTAAGATGTCTCAAAAGAAGCTTTTACACGTGTATTATGTGACTTAGTCCTGTATAAGGTGTCCTTATGTCCTGACTCCTTAGTTGCCAAGTGACCACCGTGCCAGCTCGGGGTTTGATAGGAATCATAGGATGTTGCTTGCTTTTGCTCCTTGCATAAGTTCAGAAAGCCTAGGTACCCAGAAAGGGTACCCAGAATTTACCCAGAATGGGTAAATCAATGGCTCAGATTTATTCTATTTTCTGTGTATGTAGCAGTGCTGGCATAAGTTTGGTTGGCTTTGTAATTTACTTCGTACATTTCTAAGTTGGGTTGGACCATTATGACCATTCTATCACACTATTCCAGCTCGGTAATTACCCCCGGTAGGAAAGAAACAGCATTTTTTTTTTTTCAATCGGCAAAAGTATTTTTATTGAGAAACTTGATAAGGGTACATTAAGGGGAGAGGGACATGGATTCCGACCAAGGTTGGATCAATCACCACAAGGGACAAAACCCAAAACATCCGAGGGCCAAAGAGCCCGAATGCAACAATGAAAGCAAACAACACCTGTGGACTCAAACTCCTATGGGCCTAAAATGCCCGAATACTACAATAAAAGAACATGGGTAGCAAATCAGGCCTCCTTTATTACTCGGCCAAAAAGCCCAGATAATACAATGGAGCCAAATCAAGAAAACCCAAAACCAACCCTAATATACTATTATGCTTCAACCTCATCATCGGGGATCATCGCAGTGCCCCCGCTGCACTGCCAACCAAACCATCAACAATGGAAAATATCCAACGGCAACCACCTAGCTCCACCAGCCAACACCACCAGGGAAAAAATCCAAAACCCAGAACAACCACCCACCATGGATACTCAACCCGAGCCATTAGGCCGCGGAACCAGGGGTATCCAATAGTACAACCCCGGCGGGAGACCATGCCGACCAGCCACCAACCACGCCGTTAAGCAAAAACAATGGAAAACCCAGGAGAAATCCAAACGGTGAAGCACACTGGAGAAGGAGACTGGCCGAGAGGAGGCAGCACGGCGACAAACGACAGTTGGCCTAGTGATTGTGTAGCATTACAAAATACTGTGTGATTGCAGATTCAAATCTTATAGAGAGGAGTTTAATACATATTGTGATTGGTTGGCATGGGATAAGGGTTAGAAAGATCTAAAACTGTTGATGCTTGTTATAACATAGGACGTGTCGTAGAATTGTCTGGGGAGGTTCATTATAAAATTCTGGTCAAAACTAAATTTTTTTTAATAGTGAAGGATGACTGGGGAGTGCATTCTTACTATTGAATTGGGAGAGAAGGTATCAAACCCCGTCCCTCAACATAAAACCTCTTGAGGGGTGCAAAATGCACAGTTTTCCAAATGGTCGAGCAATTCGGGATGGAGAGAGGAGCAGATTTTGCTAATAAACAAAAGCCATATCAAGATAGAATGTTCCAATTATTTGGTTTTTTATTTTTTTTCATTTAAGCTATTTTTGCTCCATAAGTAGACACACAAGCTGCACTAAACAAGCTACCATAATTGAACATGAAAAAACATAATAAGAAGTTTAGACATATTAATATGCCTAGGTTTATAATCTCATAGTTACATACAAGGTCACTAATCTAGAAAATACAGTGAATTCATTCTTATTGAAAATATTACCATTTTAGAAGGCAAAATATTTCATTTTAATTCTGAGTTTTGAAGGGTTTATATGTCTTGAGGTCTTGGGCCAACCCCTGAATAGACCCAGCAGCAGCAACAAGTGAAACAACCAAACAGGTCCAACTCAATATCTTCAGCCATATCCATGTGAATGAAAACTTGGGTATTTTGGTCTGAGCAATGTGCATTTCTATTGGGAAATACACAGTCAGGGGATAAAAAGACGCCGCCCCGATCAGCCCGAGGAAGTCGTTGAAGAAAGGGAATATCATCGCGAAAACTGCCGTCACGATTACGTAGGCTGTTCTCCACACCAATCTGAAGAAGTTGAAGTTGTAAGCTCCACAGAATGGTAATCTCAGGGAATGCTCACTTGTTATGAATTTGCTTTCGGGCCAGCGGGCTTGGCAACGGGCCTCAACGAATCCAAATATGGGCTGGCAAAAGACCTGCAAATATGACAAAAATTGTGAAGAGTGATTAGACCGCAAAAAACTTTATTAGATTAAAGGGTGCACGATGTCGTTCTCAATTTCCGGATTTATTCCGAACGGTTCTAGAAAATTGAGAACCAAAACTAACCATTATATTATGTGTACAAGTACTTGTCCAAATCCAAGCTGAACGATTGGACCTGTTGGTTCGGTTCCAGTTCTACCCAATTAACATCCAAACACTATTTCAAAAAACCTGAATTCATAAAATCATTTTCAAATAATCATAAGTATAAGTATAGTAATTAGGGTTTTGCTTGGGGTGAAAGGAAATTGTGAATCTGGAAGGTGGAAGAAGAAAAGATTAAAATTGGGTATTGGGTTAAATAATTATAGTAATATATTGAAGAACTTCCATACAAAAGAAATTTCTTCTCTTCAAAGACAGAAAAGAATAACTTGGAAAAAATTAACTTATTAATCAAGACACATAATTATGGTTCTATTCTAACCGTGATTCTTTAATTGAGAATTAGTAACCAAACCAAAATTTCGGTCAGTTCTTATTTTTTCATGACCATAACCAGACCAATGAACCGTAAAACCCAACCAAATAAAACAGTTCGATCCGAATCGTATCAATTTAATGGTTGCATCGGTTTTCTTTAAAACACCCCTTTTAGATTAGTCCGAACACATTAATATTTTAATGTTTGCTACAGGTTAGTGATACTTGTACCAACAATTGCACAAACACTCTCACATGGGATACGTGAGGCCTACCACTCATATGTGGGTTCCACATATTCTATATGCGAGAGTTTATACAATTGTTGGTACAAGTGTTAGTGCATCTATCTTCTTTTTATATACGTACCTGATAGGCACCAACTAGGTGAATCGCGATGCAAATATTAGCCAAGTCAATCAGCCAGAATGGCTCATAGAAACCGAACCCAGTGAGGAAATTTCCAGGTGCCTTGTTTCCAAATGCTGCATAGCCAAGGCAACCACAGAGCATATAGAACATGGTGGTGGTTGACACTCCCATTAGTGAAGCCTTCTTCATCACCTTGCTCTCTGGTGGGTGTGATCTCAGTGTGTCCTGTCACATAGTAATTAAATATATACATTTTTCTTTTGATAAATAGGATATTTACTTTATATTGTTATGTCCTAGTATATACGCACATATATACATGTAAAATACACACGCACATAACTACAAAGATATATACATCGAATATATACCGGTACATACATATATATGTATGTATACATATATACATACATGTAAAGTGATATAGAGGGAGGGAGATCGTGAGAGTTTAGAGAGTCGGAGAGTGTAGATCGATATGGGACACGGGTGTCCATGCCATGTCCCTCAAGTGTTCTCCTTCAAAAAATAATTCAATTTAAAGGACACGCAACATGGCGTGTCCAATATGTGTTCCCAAAGTGTCCTCCGAATATACACGTGTCCCATACGGGGACACAACAACTTCTGAAAGTATCGGTGCTATACCAGACGTGACAATCCGGCATTGAAGCCTCAATTATTTCTCCAAAACACGTATGTCACATCATATGCAAACACCAAATAAAATGGATAGGTGATAAAAAAGATTTTAAAGATAAAAAGGTAGGGCATTTCACTTTTTTGTGAAAAGTCCTACACATTCAGTGGCCCAAAAGTCCTGAAATCTTGTGGTCCACTAAGTCCAATGGTCCACCAGGAATCACTGAAATAAAACTCTGTACACAAGTAAACTCTTTTCAAGGCCATAAAGGGCAAAGAATAATTCAAGGGGGATAAAAAGTTTTTGGTCCAAAAATGCCTTTTATTTGAACTTGTATGCATGTGGAATCAATCTTCGTATGGACCAAAAAAACATTTTTGTTTCTTTTGATTTGTTATATGTATCAATCACATAGCTGAGAATAAGATTCAATTTTATCATAGGAATGGACATTGACCTAACCTAAAATTATTCTCATGTTGAAGACGTATTTAATGCCAGAAATGTGTTTATTTATATACATACCCGCGTATTTTTCATATTGTGAGCATTACATTATAAATCATAGTGAGAACGTTTTTTAACTTCGACGTTTATTCAAAAAAACAAAATCCCATAATGAGGAGATTTATATACCATGCCAAAACTCATATGCTAGACCGTAAAGTTTTATTTTCCCATCGTGGTGACATTATTCGATAATCAGAACTGTTCAATGTTAATTAAGAGCCTCCGAAAAGAAAAACATTCACATAAAGAATCGATTTGATAATTTGCGTACTTGTATCTTATTGGCTATATATCGTGTTGAATAAAAGATTGTCCATTGATCGTAAGTTTAAATTTGTTCCCATTTGTTGAAATTTGTCCTGAATTAATTTTCTAGCTATGCCAGTAATCTTAGACAATCATAGTACTCTTATTGATGCCAAGCATACAACGATGATTCAAACTGTTTATTTCGTAGAATCCACTGGAAAATCGTCCTTTGTAGAAAAACAAAAATTAGTCGTATTTGATTTCATAAAATGAAGAGCAGGTATGATTGTCAACTTAGCCTTGCAATTTATGTATAAAATGTGATTATGTTGGTCAAGCTAGCTGCAGTTTTTTTTTTTTTTTTTTTGTATAAATATGTTTTACAAGATGAACTATTCTGATTATTAGTGTCGGTTCGAGAGTGATGCTCACAAGAAAGGATTGAACGGATACAAAAAGATGAGGTAACGGAGTGAAGTGAACTTGGAAGCTCTGTTGTTCCTCGGGGATGGCAGATCTTGAAAACCTATTTGAGTCGTCCATCTTGACGATCAACAATTTAGACGGAGAATGAATTATTAGCGGTAAGAGTTACTCCTTACCACTAATAGTTCATTTGCGAATTTAAACCGTTTATTATGGAGATGAATGATTCATATAAAGGTTGGTAGAACTAACGTCCTATCCTTGTAGACAGCAGAGCCCCAGTTCGAGTGAACTGACGTACGATGTATATGTAAAACTTATTGATTGAATTAGCCATACAGGTGTACATAAAACCAGGGCACACATTTCAAGAACCATACTATGATGCATATTTAATTAGCCTATAAAAATACGTAAAATCTGTTGAAGATAGGAGATAAGCATTGACTCCTTGGTATGGAGAAAGAAGAGTGAGGCCGGTTCTAAGGGACAATTTTTGACACAGATTTTACCATAAAATGTAGTACATCATCTTTTGTGGCACATATTTGAGTCACGCGTAGATGGTCGGAACTGTTTAATTTATTTAAAATTTATTTTTAGAAGTTTTTGTAAAATATCAACTCATTCCGATATTGATAAGGGCTTGATTGATATTTGTTCCTAAATTTGACAAGATAAAAAGTAAACCGATCAAACCCTTATCAGTATCGATCCGAATGAGTTGATTTTTTAAGAGAACTATTAAAAATATGTTTTATACAAAAAGAACGGCTCCGATTATTTTTGTATCAAAATTTGTGTTCCTGAAACCGGCTCCTATAAAATTAAATGAATCAACCAAACCTCTACTAATATAAATTATAAATTATAAACGTGATTTTTATCAATAAGTGATCGGATCAAGCCCTTCCCGGTATTTTTTTTTTTTTGGAGATTCCAAGCGGGGGCCTTTAAAATCACGTTTTAAAAATATTGAGCGGTTCATATTGTCAAATTTTGGTCCAAAAAATCAAAAATACCCCTGGTCCGCGTGGAATTTTAAAATAAGGGCCCCTTATTAGAGATAAATATCCAATAAGAGATCTCTTATAAACTACGGTGCCAGATTTTTTGTTCGAGATCAGATTTCGATGATCCGAACCATTAGATGTGTTTAAAACAAGTTATTATGGTTCACCGCAAAGATTTGTAAAAAAAAATATCCAGAAGAGCTTGATGTCGCGTGTGTGTATGTGTGTGTGTGTGTGTGTGTGAGAGAGAGAGAGAGAGAGGTGTGTGTGTGTGAGAGAGAGAGAGAGAGAGAGAGAGAGAGGGGTTGCATGCCTGAATCTCGATGAGGACGGTAGAATAAGCATAAGCAAAGGCGATATCTCCAATGGCTTGGAAGGTTTTCCAGACTTTCTCAGACCCTGACACGTCTACCCCTACTGTCACCCCTGTTAAGGCTGTCCTTGCATGTCCACCTCCTAAAACCAACACACACACAAAATTCCAATTCCAAAATTCATTCATGGACCCCACACCATGTTACATACTCTATCACAGATGATAGGGGGTGAGAGAGATTTTTAAAAAACATTTAGCAATGAAAAATAAACGATTTAGATTTTCATTCTTACGAATCTGAATTGTTCATCTCTAGAAATTCTCGAGGAAATTTGTTCTGTATCATTCAATAACAATATGTAAATGTGATAGTTAGTTATGGAAAGAGTTTTAATTTTCCACGCGGTCGAAACTTTGAGTTTTCAACCACCGCTCTTGTTGTGAGTTTTATACTTTTATTGTGCAAAAATTGAATTTTATTTTATAAATGGACGATCATCGATAGTTTAACTTCACAATCAATGATCGTCTATTTCATTAACCAAAATTTAATTTTTGATATACTTTTTGACAACTGATGAAGCTATTTTTTTTTTCCATTCTTATACTACTTTGTAGATCCTATAAGATAAACGGTTCAAATTACAACGAAAAAATGTCCGGTGGATCGCCGGAGGCGGTGCTAGAATCCACCACTGGCGGATAGAATTTAATCCCTTATGGAAATGAGTATTTTTTAAATTTTTTTTGTCATTCGTCATTCATAATCTATTACATGGGGGAGGGGGAATGAGACTCGAGATCTCAGGATGTTGTGTGAGGTTTCCAAGAGCTTTACCGCATGAGCTAGCCTCCACTTGCGGTATTTTTATTTAAGATGATAAAAGATTGCAGAAAGCGGTATTAGTTATTTCTATAAGAATTTTACTAAAAAGAAATTCTACATTGGTATTTACTATTACTCCTAAAAGTGAGAAATTCTGAACTTTACTGCAGACTTGGGGCCCGTGGGCTCAAATAATGATTAATGTGTACAACTCAAGTAGTTTGTGGACTAAAAGTGGTCGAGCCCATGAGCCACCTAATTTCCTATGTTCATAATTCAAGCCGTTCATTTTGCAAATCTACGTGTATAATTCATTCACAACGTGCACGAGCATAATTCATTCACTAATATGCACTCGTGCAAGTATATGTATACGTAATTCGGTAACTATAGTCACTTTTCATTAGAAATGACACTGTCGTCCTATTCTTTAAGGCAAGTGTGACGAAATTATGCAACTACGACTATCAAATCCATTTATTTCCTTACGCGAATGGTCTACACGAAAACGTAAAAATGAATAAATGGCTTGAAATAAGTGGATCTGAGTATTATTACCTGCAATTTTGGCTATGGAGAGTCCGAGACCAATGGAAGAATAAGCAAAGGACATGACTGCAGCCAGAATTGAGAGCCATGAGAGCTTGTGGAAGTTTGGTATTTGGCTCAAAACTATTTGAATTGTTGCAAATATTATCATAAATGGGTAATTTGATATTGAGCACTTGACATCATGTCCATGTTTGTGGAAACAATTTGACCTTTTCACAGCCCTGATTCATGTCAAAGAAAATAATCTAATTAGTTAGAAGCAAATATAAAATCATCATCTCTAAATATTAAACATCACTAATTCGGTACATTTTAAGCACCGTTGTGACATTTGCACGCAATTCATCTGAGACTAAGCTAATGTTGCATCTCACCTCCCGACCAAGGCAGTTCTTGTCGGCTCCAGGGCCGATTTTGAGGCTCTGGAGACCTAGGTTAGTGTCTATGCATTTCTTAGAGACGAATTCAAGAAAAAAAAATCTTGGAATTCAAAAGGTAACATATGATCTTGTTGCTTCATATATGTTAAACAAACTTTGTCCAAAAAGTAAAATAAAGAAAATCTTGTATACAAGAAAATTGAACCAGTCGCAGTAAAGTATCAGTCGAACTTCTCTTTCTCAAAATTTTAAGTGAGAAATTATGGTTAAGCTTGTAAATCTTGTCTATCCTTTTCACCAACAAAATGCATATAATCTTGTCTCTGTCACATATTTGATGAATGTTTGGTTAAGCCAAAACCAATTACTTTTAGGCTATTTAATAAGAAAGTGGTCTTATTTATAGGTTTAAATGTTTTTAAAAGTTGGACTTTTCTAGGGGGATATTGATGGAATTAAAATTAAAGCAATTGAGGCACAATAAATTTTTTTTTTTTTTTTTTGGTTCAACGGTCAATGGTATCTCAGTCAGTTTTTTTTGTCATTCGTCATTCCTGATTTATTACATAGGGAGGATGGAATGAGACTCGATCCCGGGATGAGCTAGCCACCACTTACTATCTCAGCCAGTTGAACAATACCAAAAATAGTCAAAAGCTTGGGATATTGAAAAATAAGTATGCTAATTAGTGTACTCACACCATGCTGATAGAAGCAGTTATTGTGTATCCAATAGTGACCCCTATGAGATTACCATACTGAGCTATTCCACACAGCTGGACCTTCATACCCCCTGAGAAAAAGGAAAGGTGATCCAAACTCATTAAATTGTTCAAGATTCATAGAAATCCAATCAGATTGTCAAGAAATTGGAAACTCATTAATAATCCATATCCATACAAGAGATATGGAAGGAAAATGCTATGGACAAGGGCGGGTACAGGAAGAGTTTCCCCGAAAATGTCCAGAAAAGATAAATGAACGGTTCAGAATCTGAACCGCCATTTATCTTTCCTGGACGTGTTCAGGGAAACTCTTCTTGTATCCTAACATTTTTGTTTTCATTTATTCAGATGTTCTCATGGTTGAGCAAAATTTACCTAAGTGAGCTCTCACAACATCCATGTAAGTGTAGTTTCTCCGGCCGGTAATCGGGTCGGGAGCCCGGTAGCAGTCGGCGAGGAGAGTGGAAGTGAAGTATGTGATGAAAGAGAAGGCCATGAGAACCGCCGGGCCGGCCACCCAGCCCAGTTGAGCTATGGCCCATGCCAGAGAAAGCACTCCAGAGCCAATCACAGCTGTTATGATATGTGCACTTGCAGTCAGCAAAGTCCCTTCAAAAACACCAAAACAACAACATGTAAGAAGCTCATAGATTAATTCCCATAAAACACATGCCATAAGATTTTTTCCATTATCTTTTCTTACTACATAACTTAAGCGTCCAGGCCAGCTTATACGAATGGAGATTTTCTCCATTATCGTACAGTTGAAATTGTATTAAGACAGACAGATGAACAAAATATTGAGAACGAAAGATTTCAGACTAAGAGCATCTCCAGCCTTAAACAACTTCTTCTTCTTTTTTCACTTGGAATGAAAATTTGAGTTTTTACTCAAGCTTATGCTTAAATTTGAGTTCGGGCGAGTGCTTCATTCTAAATTCAACTTTCACTCAAATTTTTACGCATCAGGAAATGGAATAATCGAGAATCTCAAGTAACTGGCCAAAAACTAAACTTGCTAAAGTAGTAATGAATCCCGTCAGTCAAATTCGAGTAAAAGTACGAGTAAAGGCTAGAGATGCTCTAAAAATGGAATGAAATGATGGTACATACCAGTTCTTTTGGGGCGACCATCATCATCCAAGTTCTTGCTAATGTTGCCTGCTTCAATGCCGTCTGGGAATTTTTCTATGTACATGCTGTTGTTCTGCATCTCCTTTCCCATCTCTCTCTCTCTCTCTCTCTCTGAGAGTTTAAGGCTTGGGTTATAAATAAGGAAGGAATCTATTTATACTAAAAGAGAGAAGATTTTAAAAGGGTCAAAAAGGGGAAGAAAATTAATGAGGACCGAAAGAAGTGGAGATTGTTAAAAAAATGGTGTATTGCAGTCAACGCACAAGTCTGAAGATGTGATAGGGCGGTGGAAGAAAGTATAACTAGTAATCCATACTTATGATAAAAAAACACGGAAACTAGTGGCGGACACAGAATTTATGTCAGGTGTTCGAATCACGTGTATCTTTATATTTATAATAATATATATATATATATACATATATATATATTTCATACGTATATATAGCTACTTTTTTTTTTTGAACTGCAAAAAAGGGTGTTCTTGTGGGGACTTCACTGCACCCTGAGGCCCTGGCCCCAGGGTCACCGGTTGACGGCCAGATTTAACCCAACCCATAGGAAGGGACCCACCACCAGGGCACCAGTGGAGTGCTTCACACCCCTCAGCAAAGCCCAGGAACGGTTCTTTAACTCTTTCAGGAGTCGAACCTGGGTCAAAGCTGGGGAAGGTGGATGCCTCCACCACTAGGCCACCATCCCCGGTGATCGTATATATAGCTACTTGCGAAGTCCAAAAAAAAGATGATATTGTGTGCATATGTGAAGCCTCAGTTTAATTTTATACATGCATCTAGTAATTAATAACTTGAAATTTTAAGAATTTTTACCCCACAAATATAGAAATTTTAAGAATTTTTTTTTCACTTAAAGGAATATACAGGGGCCAATCCCATAGAATTTTTCTTAATTAACATGAAAATTAATATAATAGCACTCAATGATATTTGGAGTTGTGCAGAAGCCCGGATCTCCCCTTACACCCCGTTGGGATTGCCCATGGCGGAAACACGTTTTGCCATCGTTGTTTGCGCACTCCAGAATTAATTTCAATGCAATACTTTCTTGAGGGGAAAGCGAGCCACCGTCAAGTGCGACCCACCGCATTTAGTTACCATATAAATATTCAAGTTCTGTAAGATCCGTAATATTTTTATGTCTCTTTTCCACACTATTAAAATAGTTGAACGCAAGTAGTGGCTAGCTCATGTGGTAGAGCTCTTGGATATTCCACGCTGCATCCAGTGATAGAGTCTCGTTCCCCCAAAAAAGGAAAAATAGTTGAACATTACACAAATAGCAAGACCATATCAGATTCAAATTTAGAATAGAAAAAGGCATAATTAGTTCATATACTAAGTGAAAGCTTGACCGGGTTTTGAACCATTGTTGGTGCTTGGTATTTTTTGGTCTTTTCTCGAAAATCAAAGATAATTCCCCACTTTAGCTTCTTTTTCATTTGTTTGGTCCAAGACCCTCAACATTCTTTTTTATGGGTACCACCCATGACAAATATATAGGATTGTTGGAATTTAGTAGAAAATAGTACTCCCTCCCCGGATTTGTTAGTCCACAAACATACTTTTTCAAGTCCGAAAATGTTTGTCCATTTCCAAAAGTTAAAGGGTAAAGTATGGAAAATTTACACAAAAAGTAGTGGAAAAAAAATTGGAATCCCCAAAACGGACCAACAAATCCGGACGGAGGGAGTGCTTTTATGGAAGGACAATTCAATATGGTAACTTTTTCTCCAGTAACAATTACTAACAGAATTTACCCCCCAAAAAAAGTTGTAACAGATTTACAGTTGCTTTAATTTCCTCCTTTCCTTGACCTTGGGAAGATTTAAGGAATCTGTTACAAATTTTTACGCAAATATTGTTAAGTTGTTGGATATCACAAGCTAGCCTTCCCTAGATTTCGTAAATCTAGATCTCATTGTAGAGAAAGATGATAAGAAATGAATTCAACGTCAGAGACTGAATGAGGTCCTCTGTTCCGATCAATGGAGAAAATTATTATCAGCTAGAACTGATAAACTTTCGATTATTGATCAAGAAGACAATTTTATTGAAAGGGAATTAGATTTCTAGATATTACAGTATTATTTACGAAAGAACTTTGACTACGTATGAACGGTAGAAATGGCGATGTTAAGAGAGCCAGTTGCGAAGATGCAAACGCTAAATTAGAAATACAAACAAATATAATTGTGCATTTGCACTAATAACTGTGGAGAATTTTAATGGTGTCGTTTATTTGATGGCCTTTGCCACAAGCCCTAGAAAGGGTGCCTCAAAGCTACCTCCGGAGTCACGACACCTTTATCAGCCCGAGGTTGAGATACCTATAAGGGCTTGTTTGTTGGGGGTCTTAACAAACAAAGATTATATAAGGGCAACTAAGTAATACTATATTATTTCTTAATTCCACTTATATCAACTACCAAATAAACACCTTCTTAGCTAATTTCTCTTTCCTAACTAATCCTCATTTTATAACATACTCCCTCCGTCCCAAATTGCAGGACTCTCTTTCCATTTTCAGATGTCCCAAAATATATGTCCAATTTCTAAAAATATTCATCAAAACAGAGCCATTTTATAATTTTGCCCTTAAAAAATACTTTTTCCATCTCAATTGGCTTATCCACTATCTTTTATTTTTTTTAAACGGTTTTTATGATTTTGAAAACTTTGTATGATATAACTAATTGATATCTATCAAATAAGATCCATATTGCATACGTTTTGAGTTTCATATAAAATATTAGCCCCACAAAATTGGCCTCATTAATACCGATTGGACTTATGGGCAAAACAAAAAAGACAATACAAAGTTTTCACACACCCCTTACAAAGTTTTCCAGCAAATTGAGACGAAGGGAGTATCTTTCTTTTATCCGTACTCATTCTTTATCCCGCAAAATCTTACACGTTTATAATCGGGCTGTCAAGGACTTGTTGGAGATCCCTCCAAGTAGCCATTATCCTTTACTCAAGATCAGGTGCCCTATTGCAATCCGGAAAGACACCTTTGATTGACCCTGCCGAGATCATAAACTCTCCTCATATGAACTAAAATCTTTCTTTTTGGTTCCAATAGGGGCCATTCCATAATTTTGTGGGGCAACTTTGTACAAAGTGTTAAATTATAAAACCGAAGGGAGAATATATATATATATTTTTTCAAACAGTAGTAGAATACAAAAATGAATTACATCGAACTTGAAACAAAGTCCATAATCATTATATGCTCAAACGAACTAAAGCCCCAGTAAGGGGAGAAATACTAACAAACTGGAAATAAATGTCACAATCACTATAAGTTCAGCCCAACTAATAGAGCTCAAACCAACTAAAGCCCCATTAAGGGGATAAATACCAACAAACTGGAAACAAAAGTCACAATCACTATAAGCCCCACCCAACTAATAGTCCCATTAAACGGAACCTCAACAAATACAATGAAATAACACTCACGTGCTGGTGGGGAAATCGAACCTCTAACCTCCTAGTGAGATGGAGGAATCCTGACCAACTGAGCTAGCCTCCCAGCCCCAATTGGTTAATGTCAACAAAGTTAATTGATCACTTAAATGTCCCTCTTCACTTGTGGAGTACATGAATAACATTTCAAAGGCACTGAAGGAAAATTTCATTTTTTCTAGTCAACCAATCTTGACTAACAGATGAGGATCAGAGACGTGATGTATTAGTCTAGGTATTTTCTAAATGTTTGCACAAAAAGAAACGTGATTCACAAAATTAACTTTAATTTTATTCCTTATCAAGTGGTTGATCTTCAACTTTCTTGTGGCAAGCAGCCATTTCCAATATAGGTGCGTTGTTTTCACAATTTCCGTGCAAATATTTGCTTCTTCAATCTAATTTTGTGCTCCATCTGTTCCCAAATCTCTCAAAAATGAAAACTGGACATGTGACAGTTCCAATCATTATGTATATTCTCTTACTACTAAGGCTGATAAATGAACCAATTATTCGAGTTCATGTTCGCTAGTCAAAAGCTCATTCAGAATCGATTTGTTGTATAAACCAACTTAACTTGCACATTGTTGAACGTACAAACTGGTAATTGGCTCATTCGGCTTATAATTTATGACAAAAATTAAGCTATTCAAGATCGATCAGCTCGTGTTTAGCTCAATTAAATTTTGCTTGCAATCAGTTTGCCTCATAAAAAACTAAACTTGAACACACTTTTTTGAGATTCATTAAGTTTTCAAACCAAGTTTAAATAATTAACCGTGCAGCATCCAAGTTGTCCATCTCGCAATCAATTACCCAAATTTCATCTCGACCCGTGTATATCTGAGTTGTCCATGGTCCATTGTCAAGATGAACTCCAGACCATTCATTTTCTAGAGGAACGGCTCATATATCACACTACAACCATGTTAAGGACACTGCCCACATAAATTTCAAAGATTACCCGGGTGGCCAGGTTATAAACTCGTTGAATACATCAGGGTAGCGTGCGAGCGGGTCCATTTAAGGTAATATTGGAAGATATTAGGAAAGCAGCAGATTGGTTCAGAAGGACAATGACAACTTTCAATGTATTACAAATGATTTGAAGGCCTTTGTTGCTTAGTTTTGACAGAGCCATGTGTCACAGTGACATCTCAACAGATAGAAAACAAGAGAGAGAGAGAGAGAGAGGACAACACCCAATTGGGTCTACATAATTACTAAGTAATATGGTACTACGTGAGTATATATGTCTGTACCATAGAAATGTGATGGAAAAAGAGATGACAGAAAAACATTAAATGTGGATCAGAAGCCATGCTTCTATCCACGCAGACATTATTCACTGTCCGTGGGCACCGCCGCGTCCCAAACTTTTCCTTCACTACAAATTAAATTATCGGTAAAACGATAGATACCGACCGCCGAAAAATCAATCTAAGATGAATAAATGGCTCGAATCATTTGCACGGGGCCCAAAAATAGATCCCTAAGGCTGTCAATACGCAATGGACAGATGGGAGATTTGTACCACTGGCAGCGTTGTTAAGTTATGTCTCTCCATTTTGGTTTTAGATCCCACATCAATGCAATCACAAATAAATTGGGACGGAGGAAGCATAATCTTTTTTTATCCAGGGATGTGTCTGTGATAAAACAGAAGGTTAGAATATCTTATTATTAGCAACAGCAGCTTAAATTAAGTTAGTGCCGGGCTTAGATTTTTTTATTAAAAAAAATACAAAAAATGTTAAGATACATGAAAAGTTTTTCCAAATTGATCCTGGAAAGAGAAATCAATTGTCCAAATTCACATTGATTTCTGGACAATTAATTTCTCTTTCCTGCACTAATTCGAGAAATCTTTTTCATACACCCTACTACTACTCCTCAAAGTTTGAGGGTAATATACACCAACCTCCACTAAGGACGTTTCCAGTAAATTGTTGCACCACAAAGAAGAAATGGAACCGGGGGCAGCCTGTAGTGATTTAAAACCATAGACCGGGGCTTGTAGTGAGTAAATTTAATTCTCCTTTTCAACTGTTTGCGCGAATAATTTATTTAAAATTCAGACCGTCCAAAGACACTTTGGACAGCCCAGATGCATGATCACTACACCCTATAGTGAGTTTGGCTCACTACAGGGCCCCCGCTTCCCAAAGAAATACGGTTGCACCCACATAGGAAATAGTTGCACACAATCAGTAAGTTGTTGCACAAATAAGAAATTAACTTTCGTCTTGAGTAAGTGAAAATTAGAAGGAAACTAAATAAATTAAATCAGGAAACTGATACTTTAGAATACTAATTATACCCTTTCTTAATAAGTCAAAATAAGTATAAAAAAAAAATATACCCTTTCTTAAACTTATATTTTCTTAAAATCTCCATCTATTCTGGTGAAATTTCTAAAGGACTTTAAATACCAATGTCAAACTGGTTGCATCCCAACGCAATCCAATTCTCTGCCCATTAGAGAGTTGCCTCACATTGATGAACGATTCATTTTTTTTATGAGAATTCACACCATATGTAGTTTTGAATGTATAGTACTCTTTATCGGTGCCCACCTTCATCTTGTAAAGGTGTGCGCGATCTTCATCGCGAACCGAGAGTTCCAATTGGCTGTCAGCAAATTTTTTGATAAGATCCATCGGCCATGAGGCCAAAATATGGTCATAGAACGGGGCTTTCTCCACATAAAAAATATCATTCTCCACCTCAGTTTTTGTAAGTATTGTACTAACTGGCCACTGTTTTGTATCGAACTTCTTCATTTCGAATCCCTTGGTTGTACAAGATTTGTGATGAATAAAACGGGCTTCCGAATCAACAAAAAAAACGATACTAGTAAAATAAAAGATTAATAAAATTCTTTAAAAAGGTAAAGAAAATCCTAATAAATGAGAATCATGCCAAATCAAGTGGCGTTAACATTATAATTGATAGTAATTCATAATTGATATTAATTGATATATACTAACAATATAATTGATGTAATTGCTTAGTAAAAAAAAAAAAATTGATATTAATTCACTCCAATCTAGAGATTCGTTGAATTGATTGCATCCAAGGCCGATCGGGCCCGTACAAAAATTTGTTTATACTAATAGCTGCCATAGTTTGAGTGTATCTCACTTTGGTCCTTAACGCTCAATTTCAACAAAAAAAAAAAAAATTCATTTGTCATTCCTAATGAGACTCGATCCTGGGATGCAGTGTGGGGGCATCCAAGAGCTCTACCTCATGAGCTAGCCACTACTTCCCTCGATTTCAACAATTTAAGCCTCACACTATTTTAGTTTCATTGTGGCCCTTCTGTCTATATTAGTTGGAAATCCTGATGACAAGTTGTTAGGTTTGCGTCTTGTCGACGAAATTGTCATTTCTAGGTACTTAAAGTTATTATTTTACCCCATTCCATTTATTTTTGTTCGTAATTACCAAAAATTTTAAAATGTTAACTAGCCGCAAAATCAGGACCCGGGGGAGGGACAGCATGCATGCTATCCCTTAAGGGACAGCACCATCCCCCAATCCGCAAAATCATTCCACACTGACTGATTTTTTGGATTACTTGTCTTTACTGAATTTTTTACAGTTTTTGCTCTTAATATTTGCTTAATAGATTGCTAACGTTGAGACAAATCAATTATTCACAAAATTTGATGCAAAACTAACAATAGTTCAAAAAAGTGAATAAGGTTAAGAAAACTAATCCGATAATAAAGTTAGGCCAAACCCCACCGCTATCTCTCTAAAGCAAATGAACCAAGATCCTCTCATGTGATAGTCCGTCAAGTAACGCAAAATGTGACTTATCACAGTCCAAATTCATGATCTGAATTGTTTATTTAGTAAGTCTCGATGTGTATGGCGCCTATCCAAAAAGTCAAGTTAATTGATTGGAGATCAATAAAGCTTGGTTGAATAATTTTTCCCATAAGGGATATATTATCTAACCGTTTATTTCACTTTTGAAAAATATAATTTGTTCAATTGGATAGCGATGTCCAATGAAATTGATTTTTTACAAGGACGTTAAACACATCAAGACTTGCAAAATGAGTTATTTGGATAGTCAAATGAACCCGTGATGGTCCTAACAGCTTCGAAATAGCGATCCTATATACTCTATGTAGAGCAATGCTAGGGCCACACCCTAATTTGCACCTATTTTTATATCCCTCTCACAATTGATGACTAGGCTTACGCCAAAAGATATTGAAGACGTATGTTGCCATCAGTACTGCCCCTGAGGCAAGGCTAACTAAGCCGTCGCTTCGGGCCCCAACTTTTGGTCCCAAAAATAGGGGGCCCAAATTTGTAAATCATAATAAATATTTTATAGGTCTGTTGCTTAGCACATAGTGTTACTGTGGCTCAGCGGTAAAGAATCATTGGTCTGTGCGTTCGATCTTGTGTTCAAGTTCAACTGACGCCAATGTTTTGAAGCCTCAACATTTGGAATATGCACAAAAAAATTTTAAAAGTTGCAAAGGCGAGAATCGAACTCGCGACATCATGTACCTAGTCTAACTCGTCTCGAATGACCACTACACTACAAGGGTCCTTTAGCATTCATAGTGAACAATAAATATATATAGAAGTTTAGAAAGGCCCCATTATTAAAACTCGGTTAGGGCCCCGAAAATCTCAAGGCCGGGCCTGGTTGCCATGCCCCCAAATTTCTATGCATTTATATTGCGTAACTCGTGAAATTTCTAGGAGTAGAAAAAGAATACATGAAGGGTAGTAATTATTTAATTAACTGAGTTGGCACGTACTTCTAGGGTCCGGGGTCCTGTAGTGTAGTGAGGGTCCTATACATCCGTTGGATAAGGTTCTATATCAGTGTTTAAGTTCAAAATTGTTTGAAAATTAGTTCCTCCGGTCCTTAATCTAAGCAGTTTAGGCATGATGTTAAGTGAGGCAAGAAATCCTTGACGATCTATACAATGAACAACAAAATTGTATCACCAAAAGGCAAGCGGTGGCTAGCTCATGCAGTAAAATTCTTAGATTCCTTACACTGTATTCCGGGATCGAGTCTCATTCCCCCCTTCCCCATGTAATAAATTAGGAATGACGAATGACAAAAAAAAAAAAGTAAAAGTAACACCAAAAGATTTTTCTTCCTAATTAATATTAAAATGTAAAAACCATATAATTATGCATGAAGCGAATATCCAATATTATAAATAAAAATACACGCACTTAAGTAATGTGAAGCATCGTCACTATCGCTATGATTCTGCATTAATTTCTAGATTATTCGAAACTATACTTATATAAGTAAGATATATTCGTGCTAATAAAATAAATATGATTGTGCCTTGACACCTTTCATTAATGAAGAGCTGATTTTGGGGAATCTGGCAATTTTTAGAATTGGAAGACCAAACCTTTTCTATTTTAAAATTTTAAAAAAATTAATTACTTATTTCTTTTTCATTGCAAGAAAGACCAAAATAGGTCCGTAAACACCCTTAAAATAGGGTCCAAAGCAGACTAGACCTTGCTGAGACGTTTATTTTCTTCGATCTACTACCTCGATCGTCCGTGGAAAAAGTCGATTGGTCGGATCTTGTTAC
Source organism: Gaultheria prostrata (assembly GCA_036023075.1). Taxonomy (NCBI): domain Eukaryota; kingdom Viridiplantae; phylum Streptophyta; class Magnoliopsida; order Ericales; family Ericaceae; genus Gaultheria; species Gaultheria prostrata. The sequence continues at coordinate 44,189 of JAXBDA010000883.1, forward strand.
AATGTACGGTAGAAATTTAACCATTTATTAGAAAAATTGAGCGACAAATATGATTAGAAAAACGTGCTGTGAAATAAGTTGCTCTAGTTGCAAACAAGTTTTAATTTTTTCCATTAACGACCAACTCAAAAAGCAGAATAAAATGAACAGCTTCGATTATGAAGTAGATCGAGCCCGGAAAGAGTCCGAAAACTAGGCCGAACCCCCTGCGGAACCTTTACACGTAATGTGTCCTAATTAACACATACAGCCAGTCTTTCTTTCTTTTTCGAAAAATGCGAAGTACCCAGAATTTTTTATCCAGAATATTACCCGAAAAATGAAATCAGTGGATCAGTCCGAGCCATTGATTTCATTTTACTAAGCCACTGAATTTATATTTTGGGGCAATATTCTGAGTACGTAGCACTTAGGACTGTCCAGCGGATCGCCCAATCTGTCCAATCCGCCCAAACAGAACCGTACTCACCTGAGGTATATTACAGATAGATGCGGATCCTAATATTTTTATTTTGGCGGATACGGTTCAGTTCGGTTCGGTTCGATCCACTCAATCCGCCCAAATCCTTCTTTGATCTGTCAAATCCGCCCGATCCGCTCAATCCATAACTGAACCGACCTATCAACATATCACTCACTGACGAGTTGCGGATGCACAAAATGACAATCCGTCGCGAATGGATTGAATTGAGAACCCAACCGATCCGTGGACAGCCCTAGTAGCATACTGTTCTTTTTCTTATGAACAACAGACATTTGAGTTCACAAGTCTCCCTCGAGCCCCAGCCCTAAAAATTACCTAACCATATAAAAATGAGACAACTCATGTACTACAATCCGAAAAAAAAGCTTTTGTTTTCTTGCTGTGATTCTATCTAATCTGAAGTCAGTTTTTTTGCTTTCTTCCTCTAATTTTGAACCTTTTTTGGGGGACCAAAGTCATACCCATCTGTCACTTTTCCTCTCTATTATTGTTGGTCCTAAACATCTTACTTTATTTTAAAAATCAGTTGGAGTCTCTGATCCACAAAAATAGCCACTGGCAACAATTATTTTTTTGCAGCATTGGTTAGACTGTCTTGTTCACGTGTACTCGATAATTTAAGATGGCGGCCAATTATTCGAGCTCGGCTCGTGTCATAAGGATAGAGTCAGGGAGTGACTAGTAAGGGTTGTCACCCCGTTATGATTTGAAAAAACTCTACTATTACATTGAAAAATATATATATATCATCAAATTATAACACCTCGCCCATTCTCCACGTATATAGTTCGTCCCCACCACGCAAAAATCATGGCTCCGTCAGATTCACGATACTAAATCTCGTATGGAATTGACTCGACAGAGAAATCAATTAATAGTGAACACATTTTAAGTTCCTCAAATTTTCCAACTAAAATTTCAACTTGGGTTTTTCTTCTTTTTAATTTTAAGATGCCACAATTACAAATAAGAGTCTTTTGTGGGTTTTGTATGTTTGGAAAAGATTTTCCCATACATATAATCTTTTGGTGTGAAAATTAGGAATGACTTACTGTTTAAGTCTCCAAATGACTCCAATCAGCATGGCTTTTTAGTTTTTATGTGTGTTGGAGCTTGAATTTGGCCCCATGGAAAATAGAGATTCCGGGTCCTTTCAAAGAAAAGCAAATGTTGTTTCTTGATAAAAGTTTGGAGAAAATCAACTAAAGAGAGACATATTTAGGGACACATGTTGAGGTAAAGGACACTAATCCATAAAAATAAGTTTCGGTAAGACACCACTATTTTGGGTATGGTTTTACAGCAAAACGACGTCCCAATAACTCCTCGGTTCTTGGAGATTTAGGTAGGCAACTGTTTCGGTGGTATTCTGAGAGCAGCTACTTTGTGCGCATTGACAAAAGTTAGGCTTGTCTCCAATCATTCCGCACATACCTCCAATGATTAGGGACTAGATGGGTTCTGTTATTATTGTTATTGTTGTTGTGGTATGACACCACTTATCTATCACTCAACGAGTCATGAAATTCCACGAAATTCCACTATGCAAAGATACTTTCTTTTTTGTAAAAAAAAAAAGGGGTAATATTTTCCCTTTAATGATACCGTCATGTTCAATCACGCTTTTACGCGAAATAGGTTTTTATATTTTGAATTGAAAAAAATAAACATTTTGTGTAGATTAATCTAGAATGTTCTTTGTTTTGGAACCCAAGTATAGGATCCTGAACCGTGGAGGCCCAACCTCAACATAGTTTTAAGCCCCTCATGTAATGTGGAGCCCCAACCTCAACATAGTTTTAAGCCCCTCATGTAATGTGGAGGCCCAAAATCAACATAATAGGCAGTGACTATTTTTTTTTTTTTTTGGGAAATGATTTTCGCGCCATTTTTTTAATAATTGCACACCATTTATTGTCTTGTAGTGCACTTTTACGTGCAATTTTTCAGTAAAAGACAAGAAAATGTGTGCAATTATCGAAAAAGGGGTGAAAATCATTTCCTTTTTTTTGGTTTGAAAATGGCAGTTAGTTAGCGATCGCATTAGTGTTATGTCCGTTAATAGTCGGAATTGGAAAGAAGTATTTTCTGAGAAGCAGGTTTTCAAGAGTCACGGCTTCATGCGTAGCACGAAAAGTCATGTCCGTTGGTTTTCGGATGAGAAGAATATGTAGGGTATCGTAGGGACTTATTTGAGAGACTTGGGTGGGTGTTGTGCACTTGGGTGCTGTGTACCGTGTTGTGCACTCCTCGGCTGTCCGATCATGTTTTGGACGGCCTGGATGCGTTCGGCAATTTTAATTTAATTTTGATTTACTTTTAACGGTTAAAAATCAAAACACATCCGGACCGTCCAATACACAATCGAACGGCTGAGGGGTGCATAACACCCAACTGCACAACACTCACCCCGTTCCTTATTTGAGAGATGGTTTGAGAAGAAGAGCGAATAATTTACATTGAAATATATTTCAAAGTTTTCGCACAAAACTTGCATGCATGTTATTGCTTTTACATGCAGCTCTCCTATACAATTCTCACCCATTTTCAGTTCGTCGGCAATTTTAGTATGCTCCGACACTTGGTTATTTTTACTGCATAGTAGATTACAAGGGAATCAAATTCTCTATTCCAAAAATCATTTATTCTTCTGTTCCGGTGCATTTTCAGCTTTTGGATCACTTAAAAATATTAAAACAAAAAACAAAACACAGACAATCCAACGATCCAAAACATTTCGGAACAGAAAAACATTTTTTCCGGAACAGGAGATCTCAGACGGATTAGAAGTTACATCTCTTCCATTTTATTCCTGACAACTTCTCCTGAACACAGAATCATCACGACAATCTTAATCATTTAAGCAGTAATATACGAGCTTGAGAAAATTATGTATCATTTGTATTCTGCCTGAGAAACTTGAAAAATAGGGCCGGCCCAAGGCCTAGGCCTAGTAGGTCTGGGCCTAAGGCATATAAGAAATTCAATATTTTAGGGGGTACTTCCATAATTTTTAGGTTTGGGCTTGATTAGAAGTCTTTTTAGGATTAATATACCAAATCTTAACGCCCAATTGGTCTCTGGCCCAGATAATCTCTAGAGCCCTCATTTTATAATGGAAGTTGCCTTCTCACTTCTATAAGTATCCGATGTGGGACAGAACTAAAGGGATAAAGCTGTGTTAGAATCAAAGACTTCAAGCCAATTTACCTAATTAAACAATAAAGGCTATGGAATAATTTTTAAAAAAAATTGTTAAGAATAAAGGGCACATTATTATTAAGTAGGCCTAGGGCACTCCGGATCCTTGGACCGACCCTTTTGAAAATGTGCGGTATGACAAATTACAAGTAAAAGTCAAGTACAATGGATGATGTCAAAGTACTTAGTAATACTTATCAGAACAAGGTGGAGTTAGAATGTCAAAATTGAGAGATAAAATACTCCATCAGTCCCAATTTACTGGTCCTTCTTTTCATTTTGGGATGTCCCAAAATATTTATCCAATTTTTAAAAACATCCATCAAAACAGGGTCACTTTCCAGTTTTACCATTAAAAAGTATTTTTTCCATTTCAATTGGCTTGCCCATTATCTTTTATTTTATAGCGATTCTTATGATTTTGAAAACTTTGTATAATAAAACTAATTGATATCTATCAAACAAGATCCATATTGCATATGTTTTTAGTTTTATATAAAAAAATTAGCCCCACAAAATTGGTCACAGTAATATTGATTGAAATTGGGGGCAAAACAGAAAAGACAATAAAAAGTTTTCACACTCCTTAAAAACTCATTTCCCCAAAAGAGGCAAGCAAATTGGGACGGAGGGAGTAGCAAGTTCAACAATGCCTTTGGAGTTCATGGTGCGGCCAAGAGAAAAGGCAGCTCATAATGACATCGCGGAGAAGATAGCTAGGGGACAACATTTTCCCTAAAATCTTCCCAATGAAAGCAACCAAAACAACCACATTTATAAAGGGCCGGTTCAGGGTGAGCGCAGGCTGCGCAGCAAGCCCTCCGGCTTGGGCAACCCTCCGGAATGAGGCAACCCAAAAATAAAAAATAAAAATCCTGATTATATATACTCCCTCTGTCCCCAAATTTTGATCCTTTTTTGGAGTTCGTGCCATTTTTCAATTGATTATATCTCGTAATTTATATTGTTTTACGTGATTTTGAAAATATTGTCTTATAGCACTAATTGAAATCTATCAAACAAGATCCATATTGAATATAGAATTCATTATCGATTCAAAGTTACAAATAATTTTTTTTCCGATTAGAATAGAACTGTGACTAAAATTTAAGGACGGGTGAAAATCAACATATAATAAGCAGTTAACGTTTGTTATTTGTGAGGTGTTTGACTCTATGTAAAACTTTTGGTCCTTGGTGAATTCTGTTGTGGATTTCTGGTGTCTTTTGGTTGAAATTAAGGATTCGTGAGACATATTAAGGGGGAGTTTTGGTGAAGAGACTCCAATAGGTGAGGAACAGACTGATATGAAGTTACCTTTTGAAGAAAAACTTGGGTCCCGGCTGGGTATCGCCCGCGCATCTCAACCGTCAAAAGGAGAGAGAAAGAGGAGAGAGAGAGGGAGAACTCTGGACCGTTCAAAACACTTTTAGACGGCCAAAATGCCCGCTCAGGCACCATGTCAGCGGTACATTATCATTTTCCTGCGTTTGATGATGGAATGCAGGCGACAGGCCGTGCTACATACATGACACGAATGTTTCTTATGTATATTATACGATGTTCTTGCCTTCTCCAAAACACAAAAAACTGCAGAAGGATTCCTAGCAAAATTCAGCAATCGAGCAAATATGAAAAGCAGCTACATATCACAACTCAATTGCATCTCCAGGAAATTTTTCGAACTGTAATCTTTCGCCTACGATAATCCAACGTACAAACTGTATTTCCAATTACTAAAAGAAATATTCATTTATTCGACAGAAGCAAAATTATTCTCAGACCCATCATCACAAATGCTGGAACTTCAGAACACATTCTTAAGCAAACAAACTCGTAGACCACAAAACACGTCCATATCGTGGACAAAAACAAGACACCATGAGATATTATGATAGCAGATAACTGTGAAGAAAGCCATAAGCAAACACGCAAAACAGCTCTCTCAAGATCAATACTCATCTCCTTCATCACCGTCCTCGCCCTCAGCGGACTCGGCACCAACCTCCTCATAGTCCTTCTCAAGTGCAGCAAGATCTTCTCACGCTTCACTGAATTCTCCTTCCTCCATCCCCTCACCCACGTACCAATGCACAAAAGCCCTCTTTGCATACATCAGATCAAACTTATGGTCGATCCGGGAGAACACTTCTGCGACGCTTGTGGAATTCGATATCATGCACACAGCTCTCTGCACCTTAGCCAGGTCACCGCCAGGGACCACAGTTGGCGGCTGGTAATTGATTCCGCACTTGAACCCAGTCGGACACCAATCCACAAACTGAATCGTCCGCTTGGTTTTGATGGTGGCAACAGCAGCATTCACATCCTTAGGCACAACATCACCACGGTACATTAGGCAGCACGCCATGTATTTTCCGTGGCGAGGGTCACATTTGGCCATCATGGAGGAAGGCTCAAACGCACTGTTGGTGATTTCTGCAACTGACAGCTGCTCATGATAGGCCTTCTCGGTAGAAATGACAGGAGCGTAGGAGGAGAGCATGAAGTGGATCCTGGGGTAGGGCACCAGGTTGGTCTGGAATTCAGTCATGTCGACGTTCAATGCTCCATCGAACCTCAACGAGGCAGTAAGCGAGGAAATCACCTGCATCAAAGAAATTAGGCTCCATTTGCATAGACGTGGATTGCAATTTAGGGGTTCAAGAGGAGAAAAACTTCAACATAAATGTTGCACCAAGTCATCGTGTTAGTGTGTGCAGCTGCCACATTTGCATGGTGGGGACAATATGCAAACAGGGTTATTTGCTATTGGTTTGGTGCACCATTCTGCGTCATGACGTGATCCAACCATTAAATTGAACTTTTTCTGGTATTAGAGGTTCGACATTGGGATTCTTGTAGAACTAGTACCCATTACATTAAAGATTTCAAATAACTAGTAATAGTCGTTTAAAATCTACCATGATAGCATCATTGTCAAAAGTTAAAACCATATATAAACTATCAAACTAAGTTCGAGCTATTCTCATCAACTAGTAATGCCGCATCTCTTTATCTGAATATCTCCATGTATCCAAACGTACCATTAATATTCATTTAAAACATATATTTATAATTGAATTTGGATGGTGTTCATTTAGCTGAGAGACAAGGCGATTCAGATTGGTGTAAGTAGGACGCTCGATGTCAAGGGACCGCCTGCAGATGTCGTAAATGGCCTCATTATCAAGAAGCACAGAGACATCAGTGTGCTCAAGAAGGGAGTGGGTTGAAAGGACACTGTTGTAGGGCTCCACGACAGAAGTGGACACCTGAGGTGAGGGGAAAACAGTGAACCCAAGCTTTGATTTTTTGCCATAGTCAACAGAGAGACGCTCCAAAAGAAGCGACCCGAGACCAGAACCAGTACCACCACCAACAGCATTGAAAACAAGGAAACCTTGAAGCCCTGTACAGTTGTCGGCAAGTTTCCTGATGCGATCCAAACAGAGATCAACAATCTCTTTGCCAACTGTATGCAACAGGAAAACTATAAATCTTAATGCTTTTTATAAAGGAAATAACTACAATTGTTGGAAAATAGGTGTTTACTGGTGTAGTGGCCGCGAGCAAAGTTGTTGGCAGCATCTTCCTTGCCACTGATGAGTTGCTCAGGGTGAAAGAGCTGGCGATAAGTGCCAGTCCTCACTTCGTCAATCACAGTGGGCTCAAGATCCACAAAAACAGCACGAGGGACATGTTTCCCTGCTCCGGTTTCACTGAAGAAGGTGTTGAAAGCATCATCTCCTCCGCCAATTGTTTTGTCACTTGGCATCTGGCCATCGGGCTGAAAACAAATGCAACACTTCAGTTACAATTACAGTTACAGTTATTGAACAAAGGGTTCATACTAAAAATCATTGGCATGCAAGTCAAAAGCCACACTAATTTCAAAACAGACGTAGGGCAGATCCCACGGATTAGTTAAATTGTGCTTGGGACTTGGATCCCAAATATACCATCGGGCCCAGCACTCAATTTCTACACAGAAAAGTATGTTACAATTTTTTTTTTTGATCAGCAGAAAAGTATGTCACAATTCCAAAAATAAAACTGATATTGAAGACTTGGGAAAGATATAAGAATCCAATTCCCTTATTTTTTTTAAGGTGGTGTTGATGCCTTGTTCTTCGTCAGCATAATATAAGTAGCATAAAATTTGGTTTATGTAATCCATTTAGATGATCCAGCTGGTTGACCAACTCTTCTAATGGCAGATTTTCCTCCACTGGTACCTGGAATACCAGCAGGCTGCATTCCGCAGATCCGTAGTATTTTACAGTTTTACTTGTATGATTTCTTAAACTTATTCCTGGGGCGTAGTTTCATATTTTGGTTGCCTATCAAGGAAAGGCTTCATACTGAAGATAATCTCAAATACTGGGCACCAAGAATCATGATTCTTTTGTTCTTGTAAGTTCTAACCAACATATTGAAACTTGAAAGCATTCTTCATCTCTTTTTATAACCCATTTTCTAGATCTTTTTGAAAACCATTTGCCACAACGTGCTGTATTACTATTTCCAAGCCTCAGCATACTTGGCCCAAATCCAATCACATCAGTTGGCATACTGGGAAATACAGTCCTACATGCTTCTCTAGTTAGTTTGTGCCACGATAAACTACTATATAGGGATATTTTTGCACTAGAGTTGAGGTTGTCGTCTAGACTTATCAATCCTTACACTAAAGTTAAGTCTTCTAAGTTACAAAGCTAAGAAGCACGGATACGGGATACTGACCCGACACAACATGGACATGCGGACTCGTCATTTCTTCAAGGACACGGACACGTCGGAGACACGGTGAATTTAAAATGTATAGGTATTATAGAGCTATGTTATGAATATATGAAAGTCCTAAACCTTATTCCTATCAAATAGATACAAACCAAGTGTCCATAATAGTCATATAGTATACATGAACTATACATCTCTGGAAATTTTCACTCTAGGCCGAGCTTTAAAAATTATATTTTAACTTTTTAATGTGCCCTTAACATGTTCCAAGAGTCGTGAACGTATCCTAGAGTATCCACAACATGTTTGAGTAAAAGAAAATTCATAAAAACAATTGGGAAAGTATTTTGGCATCTCCAACATGTGTCCGGAGAGTGTCGTGTCGTGTCGTGTCCATGACCGACACGTGTCGGACACGGATACGTGAGGCCAGTAGACGTGTCCGTACTTCTTAGTTGCATAGTTAAGGGCGATCCCAAGTATTTACTTTTGCAACCAAAGATCAAACCCTCTCCGTATTTTAGCTCCCCCCTAACCAATTAGTAAAAACTGTGCTTTTTGCCAAGATGACTACTTTTAACGAAAGAGTATTCCCTCCTTCACATGTACTCTGTTTCTTCCATATCAATCTAACTTCCCTAAGGAACAAAATATGGAAGACTTTACACGCCACAAAATGGGACAGTTATCGGAATTAAAGAGGCAAGGAACAACATAAATGGCATCCTACAGAAAAGAATCAAAATGGACGAACTTAACGCATTCAGATTAAAAAGATAGCATAACAAAATGAGGATCTATGTTGAAGAACAAAATACAGCAATTGTAGGCATCCGGATTCAAATCTTGGGGTTGTTAACCCCTAGAGTTTGAGGTTGCGATACTCTTCATATTTTGACATTGGATTGCAAATTTTTTAGCATAAAGTGAAGGTTATTCTAAAACATTTCGGGGTTTGGCCGCCCCCTAAGCCCATCCTTTGCATCCATCACTGGTCAGTGAGCATATAAAAGAAACATATGAGGGGGGGGGGGGAAACGACTTATTTGCGGTCAAAAAAACATTAATAACCCATTGACCAGCAATTACATATTAACAAAAGATCCATGATCTAAAAGGAAATTTGATGAAACAAATAACAAGATCGAGAAATGAAATTGGGACTAACGATCCACAAATCATTTACAATTATAGATTGCAGCAATTCAAATGCCAATTCTTCTAAAAAGGGCAATATTCTATATTGAAGAAAAAGGCATATAATCAAGTCGTTATTCTCTCGATCTCATTTATAATCGTCGAACACAAGTCAATTCTTCAAACAGCATGCTCAAACATCAGTTTTATTCATGTTGTAGCCGCAGCAATTCAAAAGACGCAAATTAACGAAATCAAAACTTGAACCTAATTTCGACAAGAAAGATGACTACAAAAACTATCTTCTATCATCACTGTTCAATACGTAACGCATTGGAAACCTAGATCGTGGCATGTTTCAGTCCAACCCATACATTACAAGAGCATCTGATCACAAATCACAGGTTGCGCAAAGAATTAAGAAGAGACACAAGCATATATATCCATGCATCTTCCTCTCTGCATATTTGTACATACACACACGAATACATACATACATATAGAGAGAGATGAAGAGAGTTTTGATACCTGAATGCCATGCTCGAGGCAGTAAAGTTCCCAGCAGGCATTGCCGACCTGAATACCGGCCTGACCGATGTGGACCGAAATGCACTCTCTCATTTTCGATGAAATTGAAATCGAAGAACACAAAGTTCGAATAAAACCCTAAAAATTCGAAGGAAAATGAAGATTTCGACGAAGGCGTTTATGAAGACGCCTTTCCACGATATGATCAAAACCTTATGCCGTTCGTTTGCATATATATAGGGCCGAAGCAGATGAATGACGAAATATCTGGTGAATTAACCATGGTTAGACTAACCACGGTTATTTATTAGTAGCAAACTCATCATGAATTATTGCCGGCCGTAACCCGGGTTAACAATTGCCCGCCTGTTTTTATTGTTTGATTTGAGCGGTGAAAGGGGGTACACTACACCAAATCAGATTTGGGTCCCGTAATGAACTCAATTGTACTAGTAAGCCTTAGAAATATTTTTATTTGGGATCGGAACTGAATAATTTTTCGAGAATGTTGAGTGGATTATTAATGTATAAAATTAAATTAATTAGATATTAATAGCTATATGGTCGGATACCATTTATGTGGATGGCCAGTATCATTTTGAGAATGCATTGTCAGACTAATTTTGTCTCAATTATGTGTCTACCGATCTGTGGTGATTGTAATTTTTTTTAGCCATAATGTGTTCACATTCTTTAAAAAAGAACAGTTTGGATCCCAAATAAAGATTTCAGATGGCACACAATTGAGATCACTACGGGAATATAGTGACTTTGGGTCACTATGGAAACCCCTTGACCCACCAAATCAGTGACGACTCCAGGTATTCGGAACTATAGGGTCGTTCATAATATTCTTACCTATCATAAATTAAAGGAAATAGCAATAATAGTCAATAATTTAATTCCAACAAAGAACACATCAAAAGCTCAATAAACATTTCAATTAGTATACAAAAAATAAAATAAAAAATTTGATAATAACCTTCTTTATCATTAAGATAATATTATAAGTTAGAGATCTTTTTCTGAATTCCAGATCCAAGGGAAGGTTGTTCAAATCAAGATGAATGTTGTGGGCATAATTTTCCTCAATAGAATTATTAGAAGATGGACCTTGCGCGGTGATCTATTTTCTTATCAGAAAATCTAAATTAAACACACAAAAATTGTTAGATAAATACATGTAAAATGCAAATGTCAAAATGTATTTAATAATTATTAATAAAGATTAAAGAGGAAGAGCTTTCCAAATCCCAACTCAAGTTGCATAATACACTCTATTAATAACACGAAAATAATCAAGTGTGATTGCAACGTCAAATTGGAATGGGTAACTTTTCGACTTTATGAGTGGTTGAGTGAGTATAGGTTTTGTAGTTCGGAAATAATTTGGTTGCCATCAAAATATAATGGGATTTTTTACTATTTTTTTTCTAAAATTAGTCTAATAATAGTAATTATTTTCAATAGGGTCGGCCGACCCTGTAATTCCCTATGTAGTGTCTCTTCCGCAACAAATGTACATCGGATTACGAGAGATTTGTTTTTTACATAAATTATCGAGTCGTTCGATTTGTTTAAAACATATTTTTAAAAGTTCTTATGAAAATTCAGCTCATTCGGCTATCAACAACAGTTTGATCGATTTAAGTTCCTGAATTCGCAAGGATAAAAAAATTAAATGAATCAGTTAAATTTATATCGATAGTCAGATGAGCTAAATTTTAACCATAATTGGGCTCGTAGTTTGGTTTATTTATTTATTTTTATCAGGCTCGTAGTTTGGTTTGTTTCCTCAAAAATTACACCAGTAATAGGGATAGGAAGGTCATTTAAGTTAGTGAAATGGATCCAGTACAGAACAAAAAATTTAGGAAATTGAATTTCACACCCTCCATTTCAACTTCTGCACCCCCCTTTTTTGTTTTTATTAGGGTGAAATGACTTAAATACCCCTTCATTTTAACATCTGCACTCCCCAAGGGATTATAAAATGGAGGGGTATTTCAATAATTTTACCCTAATAAAAACAAAAATGGGATGCAGATGTTGAAATGCGGGGTGTGAACTTCAATTCCCAAAATCTATTGTTCTATGCACATGGGAATGTTTGTTGGACAGGCGACCTGTCAACGTGGATTTAGATTCGGTGGATCTATCTGCGGGCCTAGCCTTACCTCACTTGATTGGGCCGGCTCGACCAATAGATTTTTTGTGATGAGGGCTTGGTTTACAGCCTGACTTGTGTAATTCTTCAGCATATTTACCTAGAGGTGATAATGTTTAAGTTCAAGCTCGTGTTCGCCTGTTAAAAACTCGTTTGATATTGGATTGTAACATAAACGAAGCAACCTTGAACATTTTTTTTAAACTCGTTAAGTTTTTTAACCAAGCTCGAAAAAACTATTGGTTGGTTCGTTCGACTTCTGATGTCTAATAAATTCAAGCTACTCAAGTTTGGTTCGTGTTTGGCTCAATGAAAGTGCACTTCAGATGAACCTCAAATTTGAACAATGAACTATTCGGCTCATTCAGTTTGTTTATTCCTACCAATGTCAAAATTTGCTTTATTAGTCTTCATTTACCATCTCATGTAAGAAAATAAAACTCATAATGGTTGGTGTTTTATTAGTTGACGCAGAATGTTGGTGAATTGAGTAGTCGTTTCTCTTTCAATTATACACAAAAGTCATGTTGTTTTTGCTATTTAGAAAGTTTAATTGATATATGTGAGGAGAATGACTTGTGTTGTGGGTCGAAATAACTTGGCCCAATACGATAGGCCCAATCACCATCAACGGCCCACGTTCCAAAATGTTCAAACTTACCACCCGACCTATATCGTCCTTACCGTGTCTGGCCTTACATTCAAATCACGATTGGAAAAACAGAGGATGGACCGAAACAAAGGAACGAAAATATTCATCTTAGCGCCAATCTCCAATCAGCACGTGATAGGACCGTATCGACCAACTGCAGTATGGTATTTAGAGATCATACAGGCTAGACACTTGGTGTAGGTCTCCTTGCGATGCGTGGCTTGGTCGTGCATTGTACCCATAGGTCGGGATAATTCGTAGTACGGTCTAGCCACGTGGTGCCTCAATTCATTATACATGCGTCCCCGAGATCAACCCGATCAACACACATGCCTGCGAATTATCGCGTGCGGCATTCAGTCAAAAGGTGGTGGTCGGGTGCTAATTGTCAGGTAGAGGATGTCGGTGACGTCAACTCATCACGAGAATGCCACGCAAGATCCTATCCCTGAAACCAAAGGCACTCCTATAAATACTACATTGATAAACCCTAGCAAGTATGATGTTTCTTCTTCCTCAATCCTCTGTCTTTTCCTTCTCATTTAGGAACTAACCTAGCCATCATAGTGCCCTCTGCTCGTCTTCGACCAATCGGGCACTAACGTGGTTTCTTGTTTTATAGAGCAAAAGTGCTAAGTACCCATAAAAATTACCCACCCAGAAACTTATCCAGAATTTGAAATCTATGGCTCGGATTCTCTCCCAAGTGAATCTGAGCCATTGATTTCAAATTATAGGCAAGTTTCTGGGTAAGTTTTCTGTGTATTTAGTATTGCCAAGAGCAACCACAACCACCTCCCTAAATCTCCTCCTATCTCTATTTTACCTGGCCAAGCATCAAATTTAGGCTCCAAGAGCCTCCACAAACAGGTTGGTAAAGTCTATAGTGGCTTTCTGAAATCCTCCCCATTTGAGGAGTCACTATTCACTCTCTTTCCCATTTTTAATCATTTTTCCTCTCTCTCTCTCTCTCTCTCTCTCTCTCTCTCTCTCTCTCTCTCTCTCTCTCTCTCTCTCTCTCTCTCTTTCTTACCCCCCAACCCAATAAGTGAAATAGGGAGGATAATATAGATGAATTATTGGAGTTTCGAAATAAATATGGGTTAGTAAAATGAAAAATGTGCACTGTTCACTACTATTTTTAGAAAAAAATTTACTGAGGGCGTTGCAGTGGCCTTGGACACTATCCCACCACTTGTATACATGAAAACTAGTGCAAAAAAATACTCAAAGACCAAAACAAAAAACAAAAAGGCTCTATAAGTCAATAAAGTGAAATGGCACCTAATTGATAGATTACTAGTAGGAGCATCACAAGATGGGATGTTCCATCACTCCGAATTCAAGAATTCGTACCTTAATGCAACATGATCGTTAATCTAACTGTACTCGTCATTAGCTTTTTTAATTTTTTTTGGGTGGGCTAAATGGGTGGGTCCCAGCAAGTTAGAGCCAATTTGGAGCTATTAAATGTATCATTTTTGTATTACAAAAGACTTCAAAGGGCAAGATTAAAAGCTTCAACTTGTTAAACTTCACCTTTTTTCGTATTTTGAGACCATGGCAAAACAAGTTTCCAATGGATTGTAAGCTTCAACCTGTAAGACTTTTTTACATGTCTGGTGTCTAACACCCGTCAAACTCGAGTAACTTGGTTAATGCCTATAGTTGACAGAAACAACCCCTTTCTGCTTAGTGTGACAAATATGAGAAAGCAATTAGTGTTTTTCATCTATGATGACGCATGTTTGAAGCCAAACGTTTCAAACCTTGTAACCAGTAGAATGCCTTGTCATAAACTCCATGGTCATGAAATCAGTCAAAATGTGTCTAAGCTTACCCGGCCATCCGGTCATTAAAAAGAAAAAGAACAAGAAAAACATGCATGTAAAATATTGTCTACTTCTGACTCATCACTCTTTCGTCATTAAGTGCCTTTAAATCTCTGAAACTGGACACAGATTTCCCGAAAGCATAAGCATTACTGGAAACAGACTTTAAACACAGCTTGCCACTACTTAAAAGCAATCTAGAGTTGGTCAAATTGGTTAAAGGCTCCCATCTTTTCACAGTAGTTTTGACTCCCCTTTACTACAAAACACCAACCAAACAGACAATAACATAATGAAGTTGTTTCTTTAATGAGAAATGCTACCAATACAACTGCGACCGGAGCTGTTCAATGCACATGAGTCCACATGCATCGAATGGCTCCAGACGCAATTGTGTCCGGAGTTGTGTTTTAAAGTCGTGTTTGTAGACTTTTGTTTCTTTTATTTCAGCAGTCAGTAAGCAAATGACGAATTCAGAAACATATCTCAAGGTATGGTGAGATCCACGCAATCCCTAATCAAAAAACATTATAGAGCTCTGTCCTTGTACTATCAAGGTTTTACTAAAATGCAGTAGCAGTAGCAATTACCGTGACATTAATGTTCAACGTAAGAGTGATATGACTGAGAATTTGTTCACACTACTATGGTGTCCGTTTCCGGGCTTGGTATCCACTAATTCCGTTACACAACTGCCGATACCATTGAGAATCACCAACATTTCCAACCATGGCAACTATCAAAGTTCAAGTACCTCACAAATCAAGATGAAAGCATATTGGTTTTTTTTTTTTCTAAGGGAGCATATAGACGATAAGACGAACTCCACTGATCAAAGGCAAATCCATAATTGCAGATTCATCTAGAAAACCATGGCAATAAAGAACAAAGAGTGAAAACCAATGGTTATAAAGAAATCAAGAAAACATCTAGGTCTATCTCTTCTGCATTTGAGAAATCGGATACAAGAAAACATCTAGGTCTATCTCTCCTGCATTTGAGAAATCGGATACAAGAAAACAACGCCGGGTATTGTTAGCTTTCTTCAGCTGTGAACAACAAAAGAATTCCGGTTATTTCAGTAAGCAATTTAAGTCCAATAGGCAAACTGGTATTTTTTTATTTATAACTCAGGTGTCTGGACAGCTTATTCAAACGGGTATTTAGAACCGTTTCATGGTCTTTAATCCCCAATATGCAAATGGTTTCTCTAGTAGATACCACCTTACTTTTTACTCAGGCTGATTAAACCTTGAAGGCTTCTTTGCTTTGTCTAAGCATTTCAACTCAAGTTAACAATACGAACATTCTGAACAATACGATCATCCCACAGAGTTTACTAATGCATCCGTGAGTGTAAAACCATAAAAAGCAGATATAAACTCGTAACAAAATCGATACTAAAATATGCCCGGCCCCTGGGTGCAAAACTATCAATGGGAACTTGAAAACACCTAATGAAAGAGATCCTTGGAAGTATTTTAAACCATTTAAGGGACCCGTCTTTCTCTCTTAGACATTCATAGTTTCAGAACTCCATCACTGTATGTTTCCCCTTGTATTGGAATACAAGCACATGCCCTAAGGATTTTGAACAATTACTCTTTTCTTCTGTCAAATTCAGGCATTCTGCAATAGTTTTTCTTCGACTAAATGGAGATAAAATATAACTTCGTAAAGAAAGTGAATTTGAGCCAATGTAGCACTTTCAGGTTAGCTGTTACAGTTTTTAATTAGTACTCAGAAAAAATGTGACGTGCAAATTCTGCTGGTTTCAGTGATCAAGCGAACGCATAGTTTATAATAGAGAAGCAATACATAGCGGTGTCCATAACTTAAATTTCATATGCCTCTTAATAGACCTGCACATATAGAAGTATAGAACACAAGGTACACTCTACTGGGGTAAGGCCGCAAAAAGAGTAATTTCTTTTAAATCCCCTATTCCCGGCAAGAAGATTAGTCGATGAGCACCTAAGTTGACCGGACACTCTTGACTGAAATGGGTTACAAGATGAAGCTCCATACATGTTCGTCCTTTGTTCATTTCATTCAAGTACACAAATGCAAATTGTGCAACATATAAAGAGCGGAATACAAATCCAACAAGATGAGAAAATCCAAGGATTGACCAACTATTTCTTATGTATCAATCGAAAAATGAGCAAAAGCAATAAATCCTCATTTACCCTTGTCAATGCCTGCCAAGTAGCACACATTATGCATAAATGTGTATACAAGCAGGAATACACACCATTAAAATGCTCCAAAAACTCTGCTCTCCTCTGACTAGAAACAAATGCTTCAAATTGCTTCCCGATTCAGCGTTTCTAAAATCAGCCAAAATGTTTTCTTTTTTTATAACCGGATGTCCAGACCAGCTAAAATCAGCATAAATGTGGAATACATGAATAGAGAAAATGGAAAAAGAAAAAGAAAAAGAAAGACATAAGAAAACCAAAGAGGTAAGGTTTTCTGAGAATAATGTTTATATAAAAATGAATATGTAAGTAATGCCTGGCTCCATTCTGTGTGCCGTAGAAGTAGAGGGCCCGTGAATTCCCGAAAACGACCTTTCGATTCACAGAGGCATGGCCCGATTGTCTCTCTTTGGGAACAAGAGCAGCTTCGTCTTTGCAGGTAACCGTAACATCGTCTCAATATAGTCCATTGCAGATGAATCTCTCTCTCTCTCTCTCTCACGGTTTTAGATACAGAAAGTTAGAGAGAGAGAGAGAATGTGATTTATGGAGGACGGAGGAGGCGAGGAGGTGGGTGTTGGGAGAAAGCGTAGGGGGGTAGGGAATTTGTTGGGGCGCTGAGGTTTTGTGGAGAAGGCCGCTGAAAGGCCATTTTCAACTTTCCAATTTTGGTCCTTTTTCTGGTGACACTTCCAAAACACGCCTCTCCCACAGTCCCCGGGCTCCTACAAAATGAATCTCAAACTTCGTTGTGCGCTGCACTTTCAATTCTCTCACTCGTGATTTTACGCTCAAGCTCGTGACTGGCACCCGCACCCACATCTTTCTGCGCATTATGTGACTAAGACCCGCTTGTTCCACTAATTTTGGTGTTTGGGCTTTTGGATTTTTTGTTGATGTATATGAGGAAAATTAGGGATGACAACGGGTAGCGTATGGATCGGGGGACCTTATTCCATATCCAATCCCCGATTGGAGGGTCTTTTGCTATCCCTGCCCCCATCCCCATCGGGAATATTAGATAAAGAACCAAATCCACCACCCGATGGGAATCGGGTTTTCCCGAATATACCCATATCCAAACAAAAAAATAAACAATTCAAGATTGAAAATAAATTTATATTTATATTTAGAAATATAATCCCAATTGATCTTCTTTGAATATTAAGTAGTCTATTATGATAGATAGTAATCGATAAGATTTGTTAATTAAAGAGATAATTGTTTACATTTACTATAACTATACTCAAGATTCATGCGTATATTTTTATTTATATGTACATATATAATAGGAGTATAGTATATGTAATACTTATAATTGGGTACGGGGAGGGTAAGGGGCGGGTACGGGTATTCGGGGGTGGGGATTACAAAATCATACCCGCTCCATATCCGAGCGGGTTTTCTTCATATCATACCATATCCGCTCCTATTGGGAAAAAATTCTGGGTTACTCCAGCCTCCATATAGGCGGGGCGGGGCGGATATTCACTGGATATGGGGAAATTGCCATCCATAAGGAAAATGACTTGTCTCGTGAACCTTGAAAAGTCAAAAAAAGCTAAAATGTCTATTAGTGGGACGGGGAGGGTTGTTCCAGAAACTGAGTTAAAAATTGACTTATTGCGCCTTATGAAAGAGATCATTATTTCACAATAGATCAACTCAAAAAGCCAACTCAGTTTCTCGAAAAAAGTGTCCATGGAGAGGTCTCAAGTTTGAGTTGATGGAGTAACATTGGCTTGTTGTTGTAACTATAACTACTCCCTCCGTCCCAAAATGTTAGGGCCGCTTTGAGATTCCAACCTTTTTTAAGACATAATCACTATATTTTTTATTTTTCTTTTCTAATTTAGCCCATAATCATTACAACTTTTCATCGGAATAATTATTGACACATCAAAAAAGTAGGGGTAGAATGGAAAAATTATCAAATAAAGTACATTAATTTATGTAAAAGGACTAACATTTTAAGACTGCCTAAAATAGAATATTGGATCAACATTTAGGAACAGAGGGAGTAACAAGTAATCCATAACACTATTACTGTGGCAAAAAATATATATATTGTGTTTGGTTTGAGTTTTAGGTTTGGTTTTTGGCACTGGCAAGCAGGGTGTGCCAATTGAACACCCTTAATTTTTTCTGGGCATGCTGTTGAACACCCTTGATGTTTTTTTTTTTTGTTTGAATTTTTTAGTAGTGGTAATTTTAGTTTAAGTTCTATTTGAACACCCAGCCAATCCGTTATGAACACCCACCAATCCAACTAATTCCTAGATGAACACCTAGCTAATAACTTAGTTCGAACAATATTCACACTCATAACAAAAGAGATTTGGGGAAAATGAGAGAAAAATAAGAATCTATTAACGTAGGTATTGTGGTCTCCCTTTTCTCCCTCTGTCTATTGCCCATGATCTAAATATAATAATTGTGAATTCACGAAATTACGTAGACTAAATTTTTTGTTTGTTTAGTTTAACTTGTAGAATTATGGAAAAGCTTAAAAATATTCAGCTACGTTGCAAAACCTTTTAACTATAACAATCTTCCTTCGAATGCAAGACCGTGATAGAAAAATTCGTTATATCGCCACAATTTCTTTCAAAAGGGTACTAGTAAATTGCTAATATGTTGGTTTATGGTTGAATTAAAATATGAAACCTCTTCCAGAAAACTATAGAGTTATATTCCCTATATTCTCAAAAGATTGTCCAATGCGCAAGACGATAGCTTGATTTGTGTTGAAATATGTTCCCATTTTATTTAGTAAACAATTATTTTTGCAATAGAGGTTTCGTTTTGTACTGCACTATTTATACACATATGAATTTTTGTGCATATATTGTTGGATGATAAAGCTAATAGAGTTAACATAATTTTTGAACACTGCAACAAATTCTTTGAGCCACCACTGGTTTTTGGGAAATTATTAAAGAGGGAAATGAAGATAATAATTGGAAATAAGGGTAATGATTAGAGAGAGAAATAAAAATAATAATTAAAAATAAAAGTGATAATTAAAGAAAATATGAGTAATAATTAAAAAAATCAATCTTAAAACTCGAAAGGAACAAGCTTGACTCTCCCACGGGCCCACCGTACTGTTGCATGTTTGCTACCTAACCCCCTTTCCCTGAGTAATTATTTTGTCGTCCTCGAGCATCGATAATTCGACGAAGGGATTCCACTAGTGCCATAAATCATAATGCATTAATGACGATGTGTAACGCATCCTGTAGACTCGATCGAGAATTTACCATTCCGATATGAATCGTTCAATTTGTAGACTTTGTTCAACGTTTCAATTGTACTAGCAATTGAATTAGTTTGATATTGATAATCACATGATTAAGATAGATGTATCTTATAGTGACAGCTCATTTTTTGAATTATATCGGTTATTCAATTTTGTAGGACCAATATTGGGTGACCAAAGAAATAATAATATTCATTATTTTAATTTTTCTTATTGAATGATTTATTCAGCGCATTCTACAAATTTAATGATTCATATCACGATAATATGCTATCGATAAGCGTACCAAGACACTCTATCCCTCAGGCTTAGTTTTCTATTTGATAAAATCAAGTGTTGATTTTAGCAAACGAGCAGAAAATGTGCTAAAATCAACTCCTCATTTGCTTAAATTAAGTGTAGATTTTAGCACATCTTCTTCTCATTTGCTAAAATCAAAATTTATCAAATGTTGATTTTAGCAAATGAAAAATTATGCCTTAGACTAATAGTGTATTAGGAACCACTTGTCCCTAGAGCCACATCGCTGCTCTCTAACACTCTTTACAATCACAATCATAAGGGATACACTTAACTGTAGTCAAATATATGAATGAGCGACTGTAAATTGTGTTGGACACCACCTAACGGTACCCTTTAAAGCATACTAAAAAACTTTCATGTCGAGAGGGAGTGCCGTATCTTCTTGTGCTCTTCATATGTGTTGCATTTTGAGCTCAAAAAATTAATCCGAACAGTTTACCATGAATGGTTCGATGAGGTGTGGCAACTGGCAAGTGAAAAAAATCACTCTAATGGGACATCAACATCGATAAACGTTTCCAAACCAAAGTCACAATTCGTAAAGACCCATTGGGTGTTAGACTGTTGGGACGTGGGACAGGTAAAACGTCTAGGTATCCAGAATTGACCCAGAATGTGTAAATTAATAGTTTCACTAATTCAAAATAATCAAAAAGCCAGCTTATTCCTAAAATCGAGGCAGTTACTCTCTCACAATACATCACATCAAAAGTCGTGAAAAACCAAAAAGCCAAAAAAAGCTCTTTAGTGGAACACCCCCAACTCCAAGTGAATCTGGGCCATTGATTGGAGTAAATCTGGGACACTGATTTTCAAATTCTGGGTAAATTCTGAGTATATTTTCTGTGTATGTAGTAGTACTGGAATCCAAAAGGAAATGGTGAGCCTAAAAGAGGACTTGGGGTGGGTGATGTGCATCTGGAGGCTATGCACCGTGTTGTGCACTCCTCGGCCATCCGATTATGTTTTGGATGGCCTGGATACATCCGGCAATTTTAATTTAATTTTATTTATTTTTATCGGTAAAAAATCAAAGCACATCCAAACCGTCCAAAACACAATCGGACTGCCGATGGATTCACAGCACGATGCATAGCACCCAAATGCACATCACCCACCCCATTTCCCCTAAAAGACAAGTTAAAGGTGGGCCTAAACCTATTTTGGCTAAAAAAAAAGTAAAGCTGCTTTTTTTTTGTCTTTATTTGATTTTTTTCGCGTTAGTTAGTTTTGTGTCAAATTTTTGTGGATTATTGGTTTTTCTCGACGAAAGGAATCGGAAAAGTAAAAAATTATATCAGAAATTCTTAATTTTTTTGAAGAAAAACGTAAATAAGTAAAAAAAAAAAAAGCTATTTTTTTTGTCTTTATTTGGAAAAAATTAAGTTGGGGTTATAATTTTTTAGTTTTCCGATTCCTCTCGTAAAAAAGAACCAATAATCTACAAAAATTTGACATAAAACTAACAAACGCAAAAAAAAAATCAAATAAGGACAAAAAAAAAACGGCTTTACTTTTTTAGCCAAAATAGGCTGCCCAAACTATTTGGTAGTAGTTTTTTTTTTTTTTTAATCTATCAAGATTACAACCCTGATAAGACTTAGTCATAAATCTAAAATATTTGACATTTGTAAGGGGAAGGAAAAAATGTTTCCAATCAAACATAAAGATAAGGGTACTAAAATACCCTTCTGCAAAACTAGTGAGGGCTCATTCCACTAAAAAAAAAAACATCGGCTTTAGCTTAAAGTCAAAAACTACTCCGTTCCGCTAACTTCAAAAAACCAAAAAAAGCCAACACGTTCCACTAAAGTTAAAAAAAAAAATTCAGCTTATTTCGAAATCCAAGACAAGTCATTCTCTCACAATACATCAACAAAAAAAACCCAACACATTTCACTAACCTAAAGAAAAGCCAGCTTATTTTTTAAGCCCTTAACAATAAAAAAGCCAGTAAGCCATTAGTGGAACACCCCCTGAATGTTCACTAATAGCAAAAATCAACCATCTATCACCTCCTCCTAATGACCGCCATCCCACCTCCGGTCGACCACGTCCAGCGACCCTAAAAATTAGTGACATTTCACTAATTTTTAAAAGTTCCTATTTCGTATAAAAAATTCATAAAAATCAACTTCTATCTCCTGCCAACCACCGCCCCACCTCCGGTCGACCACTTCCGGCAACCCAAAAAATTAGTGAGATTTCACTAATATTTAAAAGTTATAATTCTGTAAAGAAAATTCAAAAAAATCAACCAACTAATCAACTATCAACTCTTGAAATTAGTGATAACAGATCAAATTTCGTAGTTAGTGAAACCTACTAAACCAAATCAAACCGAGCCTTATGACTCAATCAATTAGGGTTGGCTACATGAATATTTTTTCCTCTATTATGATGATTAGCGAAACCTACTAATTATGCATAAAAAACCAAGACTTCATCACGGACCCAAAAATTACATCCCCAATCCAAGCATTCATAGCATTCGAACTCGCCCGAATCACAATAGTAATTTTTAACAAGAATCTAGTGAAACCTCTGAAACCCACACCCAGCAGTCTCGACAACGTCCTCTGAAATTCCTCTCAGCGACAGTGCCTCACTGTACCAGCGAGGCACTGAAGCACTTGCCCCACTCTCTCTCTCTCTCTCTCTCTCTCTCTCTCTCTCTTCAGATCTGATCGTGATCGTTGATTTGTGGATTTTTTGTTTGATTTTGTGATCTGTGTGAACTTGTTTGAAAAAAAAAAAACTTTTGTATGACAGAAACTTTCAACTCGTTTGTAAAATTGATTTGGGGGTTTTC
Source organism: Gaultheria prostrata (assembly GCA_036023075.1). Classification (NCBI taxonomy): domain Eukaryota; kingdom Viridiplantae; phylum Streptophyta; class Magnoliopsida; order Ericales; family Ericaceae; genus Gaultheria; species Gaultheria prostrata. Next base: position 67,511 of record JAXBDA010000883.1, read on the forward strand.
AGTTTTTTTCGATCATGAAATCATCCATTGGTTTGTGGATTTGTGGGTTTTTGGTTTGATTTTGATTTGTGATGTGTGTGGGTGAGAGAGAGAGAGAGAGAGAGAGGTGGGTGTGCTGGGTGGGTATGGCATGCAAATGGTGAAATGGAGGAGGCAGAACCGCAGAAGTAATTGAGGGGGAGAGAAGAATGAGTTTGGAGTTTTTTTTTTTAATAAAGCCTGAGAAATTCACATTGGCCTTCCGGCTCAATGATAGCAAAACTTGAAGGACCTTTCCTAACACGAAAATATATACGCTTTGTTTGGTTTGTGTTTTGGAGAAGTGTTTTTGAAAAATTTGGAAAAAGGTAGAGAGAGAAATGAGAGTAATAATTGTGGAG
>JAXBDA010000884.1:0-67838 GCA_036023075.1 Gaultheria prostrata
TAAACCGCGGGATACGCCTCTTATCACGTAAGAGAGTATTCTAGACTATTCCAGAACGCTTTGTCGTTCTGTTAGCCCAATAGCGGTATAGCCGTGCTGCCACGTAGGACGGCTATACTGTTGTTGGTCTGTAGACCCTGGGGCCGAGCCATTCGTAGCTCGGTCCTGACCCTGCACCCTATCGTGGTGTCACGGTCGACTACGTACTGCGTGCCCGGCCCTACTCGTGGCCTCTCTAGCTCGGCTCCCCTGTAGGGCATATCCACGTTGTATGGCCGAGCTAGGGCACCTAAGAGGGAGTACGGGTTTTACCCTCTCCAATCAGTAATGCTCTGTAGCTGTATCATTCCAAGTGTCCAACTAATTTATTAATAGCCACCACTCCAATACCACTTCCAAAAATCATTATTGAGAAATCAATCATTAAACGTTACCTAATTTAACTTCCAAGAACACAATCAGCACCATATCCCTAACTGATTACTAATTAATATGGACAAGCATAATCCGAATAATGTTTCAGTGTCTGCTAATGATTAGACGAGGAGAAAAATCACTTAAAGAATTTAGCAACAAGAACTTATTGACGAATAAAAATTATGTAATATAAGTCTATACTTGTCCCAATCGAAATTTGGTTAAACAAAATTCCCATCTCTTTCTTCTTAAAATAGATATGCATATAGAATATTCTACGAATGCGTTAGGGAATACCTCACAAGGGCGGAGCTATTATAAGGGCTGGAGGTGCCCCTCCTATTTTGGAGTATATTTTTGATAGATTTTTAAAGAAAAAATTAAAAATTGTCGGATCGCTTTTCCATCATCTCTCCTAAAACCAATTGGTGGTAGGAAGGGCTTCAATTAAGTCTTTTATGGCCTTCGACATCGCACCCGCAAGTTTGCTTTTAGAGCGGTCGCAGGGAGTGGCATTGTGTAACCAAATCCATGAGGGCACTCTGGGCCTAATAATCGCTCCCTTACGATGACACTCCCGCGACTCGAACCCATGATCTCCTGGCTCTAATACCACTTGTCAGACCGCCTTTCCATCATCTCTCTTAAAACCAATTGGTGTTAGGAAGGGCTTCAATTAAGTCTTTTATGGCATTCGACATCGCACCCGCAAGTCTGTTTTTAGAGCGGTCGCGGGGAGTGACATTGTGCAACCAAATCCATGGGGGCACTGCGGGCCCAACAAAAATTTCAAAAATAATTTTCACTTCGAGAACACTAAATTATGTTGAATGATACCATGCGATAATGATATTGCGTTCGGCGAACGCAGTGATAATAACAATACTCGAAATTAATTTTTCAATTTATCAAAACCATCCCATAAAACTCGAATGACTGGTTTTTGTCCTGAGAAAAATCATTGAATTAAGATTTGTTTTATAGTTCGGCCCCATCCAACTTTGATTCCTGACTCCGCCACTATTACCTCATCTCCTAAAGTGGCAGCGATTGTGACTGTGATGATTTATTGTGCTTATTTGTAAACTTGTACAAACTAATGAATTTTCATAGAAAGTTAATTACTGACTGCGAAATAGTTTTCAATTCATGTTAAATTTTTTGTCTTCGGAATAAGTATTTTTATTTATAAGAATTTTTTGGTATTTTAAACAGCAAAGTATAATTTCATAAAACACCATTTAAAAAAAAATGTTATTTTTCAATTGTATAGATGGGGATTCATGTTTCACGTACTAATAAAGTAATAATAATTTATTAGGCATTGCATATATATACCATACGAAACCAACAATAAAGAATGTCATGTTGAATTTCCGTTAATGGAGTTCAAACCTAACCTTTCTCACATTGTTTGCGCAATGCAACTTGCCTCCTGCAAAACAAGCAATGAGAAGGTGATTGGGGATAATTCGAACTAGCTTATCTGGACTCATTTATATTCAGGGTTTGTTAGAGCCATCAAACTCGAATTGTTTATCCTCACATAATAAGTAAGACTCTTTGGTGGGATCTTAGCTTATATCACCTACCCTATCCCCATCATTATCTTATCCGGGTGTGGGGGTTGTGTCCCCAAAACCCCTCCAAATTCCTTTTGTATCTTGATTGCAACTAATTAATTTCTCACATTATTTTTTTATGTACTCACTCTAATTCACTCATACCAACTATCAAACAAACTCTTATTCGCTAATGCCGTTGATTACCTAATCCCCCCTCATTTTTTTTTCTCGGCAAAAGTCAGTATTGTTAGTTATAGTTAGTGAGGTTTGAATACCTGTTAAATGTATTAGAGTATATGGTGCCTACAACTGGACTATCACTCCACTTGTATCCACCCTTACACGTGGCTTGATTGAATGTGAGATGAGATTTGGGTGGATTAAAAAATAAGGGGAGATAAGTGGAGTGATAGCCAAACTAAAGAGAGTGAGGGAATAATATTTGGCATAAGGATATCATATATATCAAGGCATGAGAATTTGGGAATTGCTGTTTCATAGGCAGATTGAAAACCTTCTGGGTACTGTCAATTCTTGTGAGGTTGGTCTACACTGGTTTTGTCTCCGCTTCAATCTAACCTCCATTTAGTCGACAGTAAAATTAATGCTCTGTAGATTAATTAAAGTCATATAAGATGACCCGAATACTCTGAGTTACTGGGGGGAAAAAAAAGTATTATACGTAAGAAGAAGAAAAAAAGTGATGTTTACAACCTATATAATTGAGCTAGACTATATATCCCAATCATGCAGTTGACCTCCTAAGTCCTAAATCCATTGTAATTAACTAACGTAATCCCCAAATGGAGCTGGTAATGAAGGTGGCCTGTAACAATCTGTAACAATCATAAATCATGCATCCTAAAACATATATTTAATTTAAGGATATTGTAACAAACTTGTTAGTACAATTTATTAAAGATAGAGAGAGTGTGTGTGTGTGTAGCCATTGACCTCCGAAATGAGGTGTAAGATCTCCGGTCAATTGGGCTACCCCGGTCCGTTGATTTTCTTTAATTTGTTAAACACCCATTGATGTTCTCCTTCTCATCGTGTTTGAGCATCTAGGTTTTTTTTTTTTTTTTTTTGATAGTTTTCTTGTAGCGTGCACTTTTGAGTTTTGAGATGTATTTCTCAAACCAAAACCGAATAAGCAACCCGCTACTAAAGCATCATCACAAAATTGATCAATCGTAAATGTGTAGTATTTTCATCTGCTTTTCGACAGTATGCACTGTACGTAGCAATATTTTGTATTTTTTGCTTGTTTGTGTTGCACATTTGTTAGTGTAATTACGAATAGGTGTAAATGTGTAGTATTTTCACCTGCTTTTCGATAGTATGCACTGTACATAGCAATATTGTGTCTTTTTGCTTGTTTGTGTTGCACATTTGTTAGTGTAATTACGAATAGGTGTAAATGTGTAATATTTTCATCTGCTTTTCGATAGTATGCACTGTACATAGCAATATTGTGTATTTTTTGCTTGTTTGTGTTGCACATTTGTTAGTGTAATTACGAATAGGTGTATCGAGTATACATTATAGATAAATAAGATTATGCATATTTGTGGGTGCTTGCAATTTAATGGTTAGCAAAGAATTTATGTTTCATGTGTTGTGCAATTTTTATGGTTGGATTGGTTGCGTATTTTTTTTGGTTCATTCATTTAGACTATTGGTGTTAAGTACGTACACATTTCTCGTCAACAGGAATATACATGGACAATACACACAGAAGTGTCATGTCGATTTGCTCTCTCTTAAGTTGTAGGTTTACAATTTCCTAGTTGTTATCAACTTATGTAAGGGCAGTTTGTACAATGCTTTTTCTCTGCTTTAATTTGGCCTCTTGTAGTGATGGTCAGATAATTGGTCCTCTAAAAATTAGTCTAACGTGAGAATAAACTGATCCATTCACTCTGACTTGTTATTACAATATAAAAAGGTTATATAGAAGCAAAACAATATGAGGGGATATTAAAAATCTAACATTCAGCAGTTGACCTCATTAATATTAATGCAGTTGACCTCATCTTCAATTGGAACTGGGGGATTCTGATAATGAATTGGTGGCCTGTAACATACATGAATCCCTCCAAAACATATTAAAGGGTGCTCTCTGATATTTCAACAACTTAGTTTTAGAGAGAGGCCAGGTGAGTGTGTGTAAATCATTGACCTCCGGCCGGAATGAGATGTAAGACTTGTAATTAACAGTTCTGGTCAATTGGGTAATCCCCTTTGATTTTCTTCTGCCTCTGTAGCGTGCACTTTTGACATGGATCTTCAAACAGGGAAAAAAAGATTAAGCAATCCGCTACTAAAGCATCATTAAAAAATGTATATCAATCGCAAGCATGATATTTTGCTTTCCGATTGAGCATCATTACAAAACTTACCAATCAGCTACATTACAATGAACCTGTTGGCCAACTGGCACGCGAGTTTTTCAGGCCCAGCATTAGTCACTTTCGATTTTACAAATTTAGAAATTGTTCAATTGATAGAGCCCGCGGAGAATATCAAACAGTAATACATATCTAGGGACGGATTTAGAAATTTATATTAGTTGGGCCATATATTTGTAAACTTAACCCGTAAATTTATAATTTCTTAAAATAATAGTAGTACAATTTTTACCGGTAAAATAACGTATATATTTAATTTTATCTTATAATTAACAGAAAAGGATTTGGCTGCACGAAAAAATGGTGTGGAATTTAGCACCGTCAGCAATAAATCAAAAAAAATAACCTCATAAAAGGATATCTAGAGTAATTTTATTCGAGCGCTATTATAAATTTATTGAGTATAATTGAAATATTTTAGAGTATTAATATAAATTTCAAAATTGAGTGGGGTACCGTGCCCCACGGGACCCCAAATTGGTCTGTCCCTTCCCATATTTTATAATCGAATACTGATCGGTACCTAATTGAAACACATTCATCTTGAAAAAACTGGGCGGGATCTATTGGTTCATTCCCATATCTACACCTTTTTATATATCCCTTCATACTCCCTTTTTTTTTTTTTTGTGCCAATCGATAACTTTCTTATAGATCACTTCAACTGAGAGATATCCAAAGAGACCTCCCTAGCTACAAATCCAGTTCGGGAAATTCCCTTGCCAAGTTGTAGAAAGATCTAAAGATAGGACATATTTGGTTATAACATCAGCCACCCTATGACAAGTACATGAAACAAAATTGATAGTAACAAGAATCAAAACCCTCTAGCTAAATTAATCGAATCTTTGATGATCACCTCCAAGCAAGTCTTGACATTCTTTCTCCCTTACAATATGTTAACCCAATTGATTCGGAACGTTAAGCTCTTAGAACCCGGAAAGACAAGTATATTTGCAAAGAATCAACTTCCTCGAATATCGGTGAACACCTTAACAAATGTAAATAATATTGTGTATTATCGATGGGCTTATTTACCTTTTTAGTCCCCAATGTATGGGCGAGTGTCCAATTTGGTCCCCAATGTTTAAAATGAGGGTCGATTTAATCCTCAGCACTAACTCCGTCCACTTCCTCCGTCAAAATGAAGGGCACCTTGGGTATTTCACCCGCACCCCTTCACCTACCCCTAAAATCACTCCCTCCTTTGATCTTGAACTATCAACACCACCAGGAAATTTGATGAACAAAAACCACCACCAGGAACATTTCTTTTTTCCTCTCTAACCGTACGGTTTTCCTCTTCCCCAGTAAGTGCTCTCTCTCTCTCTCTCTCTCTCTCTCTCCATGAAAAAGCAGACCCACCATATGTCACCAGAACAATGGCCATGTGTCGTCGGAGTAGAGGTCAGAGAATCGCCACGTGTCACCGGAACAACATCAGATCGGTGGTTCTATCCAGCACAAGAGCAGTAACTCGCGGCTATGGACGGCGTTGTCCGGTGCATCGCTCCGCCGTTTGATCATCTTCTCGGTGATTTGCTGGGCGTCGTTTCGACGGCGGAGTTGTTGCGGAGCAATCGCCGTCGGAAACTCCAAAGCTCCAGGTTGCCCTCACAAGTCTTACGAGATCTCTCCTCCTCACCCAAATTGGCAACCCTGGGTCCGATTTCCACACCACCACCTGCCACCAAACCACACGCCTTGTTTTTCCCCATTGATTTTCGCAGAAACTAGCAGTAGCTGGGGATAATGCTCATTCTTTTTTTCTTTTTTTTTGGACTGAAGGATAATGCTCATTCATGGTTTGTGCTTTTGGGTCTTTGTTTTCATTGAGAAAAACAATGTGGGTAGATGGGGATAATGGTGGGGGTGGCGTAATTACGAGAATATGGTTAAAGGATTTGAATTTTTGTGTGAAAGTTGGGGGGATTTTACAGTTTAAGGCTAAGCATGGACTGCCAGGGAGCGGGTTTAAGGGTAGGTGAGGGGGTGAGAGTGAAATACCCAAGGTGCTCTCCATTTTGACGGAGGAAGTGGACGGAGTTAGTGCTGAGGATTAAATCGACCCACATTTTAAACATTGGGGATTAAATTGGACAATTTTATACATTGGGGACCAAATTGGACACTCGCCCATATATTGGGGACCAAAAAGGTAAATAAGCCATTATCGATGGTATTATAAATCATTGATTTTAGATAACAAAATGCAATTAATTTGTTCACGTACCTATCAATATATGACACAAATGGGAGTTTAAAAGAATATAGCGGAATGAAGGAGCTGACAAACACGATAGGGTGAAGATGGGATTAAACGCGTTACGTGTAACTCTTCATTTATTAGGTGAAACCAATATAACTTGTTATCGTGTATGGAAATTTATAAAAACATTCTAGTTTTTTAGTGCATGTGCAAACTGTATTCACCTCCTTATATTGCTCGTAGTTAATTAATTTTTGCATAAAAATCATAAAATCGAATGTTGAAGACAACTTTTGTACATAAATCTTAACATTTACATATAAATTCACAACATAATTTGAAATTTACAACATTTGTATAGTACGTTATGTCTTTATACATGATAGGTCCACATTAATCACTCTTACGGGGCGCGTTCAACAGACACATAAATCTTTATAGGGAATATAGCCCACAAGAAGCAATTAAGGTTCCGACCTAAATAACTCATCAATATCAACAAAAGAGCCAGCGAGCATAAGACAAGCTACGTACGTAACTAAGTCGATCAGAGGGAGCTTGTAGGGATTAAAACCAGTTGGACAGAGCTTTCTAAATTTGACTTGGTTCCCAACATATTAAAAGTTTGGCGTGAAAGATATACTTTATCAAGAGCCAAGAACCTCTTCCGAGATAAAAGGAGCTTTCAAAATACAATGATCCCGTGACAAGTCCTCCGGGATGTTATCTAACTCCATCAATATCGGATGAGTTAGTTAGAAATACTAACCGCTTAAAATATGTATAAAATAAGCAATCTTACGGTCAAATTGAGCAACATTTTTCTTTAGTCTTAATTAATTTCATCTTATTGTTAAAACTGACATAGGCATCGGAGGAGTATTGGTCGGCACCACATCGGTGCTTTTTCTAATTTGTATCTTGTAGGTCTCCGATTAAGGACTTCACAAAAAAATGGTTCATCAATACATGGTGGCAATTTTTAAGAAAATATTATATCATGAATTTCTAAGGAAAGGTAATAAATTCCTACATAAATGTTACTTTATGAGTTTTCATAAAAACAAATGATGCATATCCTACCCCAAATGAGATTTTACACTCCTATTATAGCAGTTCTTTGATCACAATTACAGAGAAGATCTACACTGAAAAAATAGATTGGAAAGCTGGCAAAATCACCATCAATTAATCTTTTTATCCATTTTCCTGCTTTTCTTATTAGTAATTGGTCAAGATTAATACCGGATTAATCTATGTTTTTTTCACCTGTCCAACTAGCCAATAATGTTGTCAGTCGGCTGATTAAAAAAAGGGAATCTCTCTCAACGAACTGGTCCCAAACTATGACTAGGAACCATGAGGCCCATGTGACTAAAATCAATTCTATATACTATTAGTAGAACCAAATAGAACGTATACCAACTTCCACCAGAGTGTATTTCTACTCCAATTGTTACTTTCTAACTAACTAGTTAATGCACCTAACTATTGAAAAATGGGACCTTATAATTCATTTCAAGTTGGAAAATCACTATCAAGTAGTAGTATTGAAATTTGTTAAACAAATTTGTAAGCGCTAAATCAATCACACACACAATATGAAACACAAAAACAGTGAAGAAAGAACGACAGTAAGATTTTTATGTGGTTCTCCAAAATCCGGGTACGTCCACGGGAGCGAGAGTGAATTTGTTATTTGAAGAAGAATAGTTTTAACAAACTCTTTTTGAGGTGTTATGCAATAATGACAATCTAAAACTAGAAAACGGTTTGGACTTCAATATCATTACAAGGCCAACAACTCATTTAAGAAAAGTTGTTGGATTTGTTAGTTTATTAGTTTTACTCCCAAAGATTAGATATATATGCACTTTGGTCCAAATTAATGGATCCTATTCAATTCACTAAGAAAGTTACCCGTTGTGAAGTATGGACACATTTAAATAGTTGAAATGAAATTTAAGCATTGAGCAAGTAAGAAACACGCGTGTCTCACACCTATAAGAACACGATATGACATCATTTCACAACATAAAATACTTGTCGATAAAAAATGTAAAATAGTTATTTGAAGGGTTGAAAATTAGGACAAATTTGTCACTTTTTTTCCCTCTAGCGAAAGGTTTGGAGGAGGAGAGTGACAACCCCACTTAGAGAAGAAAGGCTCTCAACCATCATAGCATGTTCAGTCAATACCATATTTTAAAAGAGCCAAGTTCACTGAGGTATCTTTTCGAAGTAACCCCTACCCCATGTGAGGGAATATAATCCATCATCATAGCTTCACCACAGTGAAAGTTGGACAGGTGGTGGCCAATACACAGTATCTGATTTATGAAGACAGTCAGTGGCGGAGCTAGAAATCAAAGTCGGAGGGGTGCCGGATTATGAAAGAAATCTTCGTACAATGAGTTTTTCAAGACTAAATCCAATCATTCGAATTTTAATGAGATGATTTTGATAAATTAAAAAATTAATCACGAGTATTTTTGTTATCATATCACTCGACAAACGCAATTTCATTATCGCATGGAATCATTCACCATAATTTAGTGTTCTCGAAATAAAAATTGTTCTTACTTTTTGATTATTTTCGAAATTGTATAATTTTTTTTACAAATATCTACAAAAAAATATGTAAAATATACTTCAAAATATAAAATCGGGAGGGGCAGGGGCTGGGGCCGGGTGTAGATCCGCCACTGAGGACAGTATCCACAAAGCGGAATTCGAACTTGCGACTATAGCATGTGTTTCGAGTAATTTTGTGTCACATACTAGTAATTGAGAATTCGATTTTCTTTACTGTTCCTAAATTAGTTTGCGTGTAGGCCCCTTTTAGGGTGAGTTTCCCACTTGATAAAATCAGATTTTATCAAGTTTTGATAAAATCAACTCTTGATTTTATCAAGTGGGGAAAAAATCTGATAAAATCTCAGATTATTAGTACAAAAATCTGAGATTTTATCAGATTTTTTTCCCCACTTGATAAAATCAACTCTTGATAAAATCTGATTTTATCAAGTGGGAAACTCACCCTTAATCTGATTTTATCAAGTTTTGATAAAATCAACTCTAGATTTTATCAAGTGGGAAACTCACCCTTAATATAATACTAAATGCTTATGGAGCCGAAAGTAAAGTATGACATTGTCAATCAATAAATACAGGTTTCGAAAGCGGGAAACCTCCTCCATCATCAAATATCAACAGCAAGCACGCTCATAGCGCCTACCCCGGAAGATGAATGAAATGCCCAGTAGACACGAGCCACTTTCGGCCCTACCTTGTTTCCTGTAGTTTTGGTCCCAATCTTTAAGTTCCCTACTTTGCCCCTAAACTGGTTTCATATAATGGAGTAATTAGTTTTTTTTTTTTTTTTTTAATAATTGGATGTCCGAGCCAGCTTACGCGTACTTCGATTAATTTCGGGGCCCTAGAGGTAACGATCGTGCATAACCCTCAGTGGCCCCAAGAGCTTGATGGCAAAGGAAATCGAACCTGAGACCTTAGATGAGAGCAAATCCCTAAGTCTCAAAACAAGACCACTTTGCCAACCCATTGAGGTTTTCTATTAGGAAAAGTTTTTAATAAACATGTTTAACAAATTAAAAGAAAAGTTTGTTACTAATCATAAAGATTCATGTTTTCACTTAACAATTTCAATAATGCTACTATCACAAAAATGGGAAATTGAAATTGCTTTAGTAAGATAGAATTGTGGCCTGTGTGCTTTCTGGTCTCAGCTTGATTCTTGATGACAGTATATAGCATGCAAAAAATTAGATGATCAAATGTTCCTGATTGATCAATTAACGAGTTGACATTTTTCTAATATAATAGTAATTGCGGAAAATATTCAGTCATATAAGTATCCGATCAAGCTTAGAGTCTTATCTACTACACAATCAATCCCAAGTTCGGACAAAAAAAGAGAGTTGTGCATTAGATAATTAGATAAGTTACATGAATCAACTGAAAACGATTTTATGTAGTCAACCTAAATTGGTTGACATGACCCGTTCCATCCTTTTGACATAACCGTCTAAAAACAATTTTATATGTATATTCAACCTTAATTGTTTGAAACTTACGACTCGATTTGATTCGATATATTATTTATGACTATAAGATCAATCTCAATGTCTCGTTTGTTTTTTTGAAAATACTTTAGTTTGTTATCACACGAAATAAATGACTCATTTCATAAGGTGACACAAAGAATTAGAGTAGAATTCACCCGGCCTTCCAAAAAAAAAAAAGAGGGTAGAATTCTCCCTTAAAGAATTGACTCTACAAGGACAAAATTGTCCAAAAAACTTATCTACACATGGCTACAAGCTCATAATCAATGCTTAGAGAGATGAAATTTTAGAATAGGGTAGTATAACGCCGATGATAGATCAAGTGGCAACATGAATGATCCGTAAATTAAATATCCTAAGTTCAAAACCTAACAACCTCTTGGCGCCAGGCTGGAAAAGAGAAATTCTCTAGTTCCAGCGTGGTTAACATGCCTTTGACATGACCGAAAAATGAAATAATCAATGTGCGTATAACTTGGCCCGAACAATCCTCACCCCCAAAAAAAAAAAAAGGTAATCAGCGGGTACCTTAGAGTAGGCCCACAAAAGATGAGAATTGTGCCCTAAAGTAAATTTGAAAAACCCTTTATAGAGAGAAGGAACCCAAGATTGATGTTAGAATTTCTCTTTCCACAATTTTCTCCCCTAAAAAATGGAGAGGTTGATGGTTTTGACCATATCGCCTCTCTCAGACGTGGTTGAAGATTCTACTGACTTTACAGCTAATTCTAAGCAAGACTGTCCCGCCCGTCACTATTACGCGCCTCTTCTCTCTCCTCTCTCTCACTCCGTGCCTGCCCATCCATGTATTACTTATGTGGACTGTGGAGTAGTAGCATTTCATTATACAACGCCACTTTCCAATTTGTTTACTCAATCTAAATCCATCTGTTCCCAGCTAATTTAAAAAACCATTAAATTCCCCTCTATATCTGTACCCCATCTTCATCGGTCCTCTATACTTTCCTTCTTCAATCCATTGAATTTATTTTTTCACTTCCCCACATAGGGAAAAAAAAACCCTAAAATGTATTCTTCTTCTCTCCTAATATTGGGATTCTCACTTCTGTTGGGGTCTGTATCGGCGGTGGCCTTTGACGGAAACTTCTACAGGAATTTTGACATAGTGTGGGGAGACGACCGTGCGAGAATACTTAGACATGGGAAGGTTTTAACGCTGTCGTTAGATGTGGATTCTGGATCCAGCATTCAGTCGAAAAATGAGTATTTGTTTGGGAGGTTCGATATGCAGATCAAGCTTGTTCCTGGAAATTCTGCTGGCACCGTTACTTCCTTTTATGTATGTTTCGGTTGCATTTTTTTTCTTATTTTTTTCCATCTTATTTTTTTTTTATTGGCTGTTGATTTATGCACTTTTGGATTTGGGGTAAAATGTTTTCTGGGTGAATTTTATTGGGTCGAAAATCCAAAAAATATGTTGGGTTTTGAAATGGGCAACCTTTAGATGAGAACATCCCTGTTTTCTGTTGTTGATTTGACGTGAAGTATTTTTTGAGCAATTTATTTTTTTGGTCAAAACCCAGAAAACGGTTTACTTTAGAATAAGAAATCAAATCTCCTTCCTTTTTTTTTTTTTTTTTTTTCAGTTTTCTGGAGATTTTTTTATATGGAAACTGTTTATGAGAAGTGGAACCCAGCTACAAACAGTTGTATTCCATGTGCTCGACTTTAGGTCTCAATCAGTTAACCAAAATTATTAATCCACTAGGGTAGAGGAGTGGACAAAGCAGGTCGAACCTCAAGGAGAGTGGATTTATGGTTACATTTCATTCATCCATTTTAGGGTTGCTATTTGTGGGCCTTAGAAAATTGAATTAGATATATGTGAGACGGAGAATTATGTGTAATACCTTGTCCCCAACAAGCTGCCTAGGTGAAAATTGTTGTATGTATGGAGAAACTTGATGTCAATCTGTTCTTGTTTAGGTTGAATCTCCTAGTTCAGAGCTCCAGTTTTAAGCTATGCAATTGTTGGGTCCAACAGCTTGTGTCGCTAGCACTCGTCTATTAAGAGACGGAGGCCAGAAATGTACTGAATTTCGAGTGTAGCTTTGTTTAGAAACACAAAAATTAAGAAAGAAACTAATTTTTTTGTGCATAATCTTGGACACGGAAAGCAATTACCCAGTGTAAAATTTCCTACATCGAAACAAAGGGAGCTTATTTTGCATCGACGTTCCTTATTGATATTGTGGTAGCTAATACGACGGTTTTTAATTGTTGTTTTTGCAGTTATCATCCGTAGGTCAAAACCACGACGAAATTGACTTTGAATTTTTGGGGAATTTGAGTGGTGACCCTTACACTCTTCACACTAATGTTTTCACTAATGGAGGCGGAGGAAGAGAGCAGCAGTTCTACCTGTGGTTCGATCCAACCGCTGATTTCCACACCTACTCCATCATTTGGACACCAAACAGCATTATGTAAGTACTACTATTGTCCTGCCTTACGATTGACTTGTACTGTAAGAGAATTGATTCATGTGACTGAAACTCACTCCGGAACACTGAGGTGGATGCTATTTGCCACGGTCACGATTACTATCCGGGCTAGTGAAAAATTGGTACATGTCGCAAGCTTTTGTCGGGATTTGGTGTCACTACCTATTTCACTACTGTTTAGTTTAGTGTTTGGTGGATATCAATTATCAAGTAAACACATGGAGAGTCATATCTAACCATGCATATATTGATGCAGGAACTATGGCAGATACAAATTCTTGTAGGATTTACGTAGCATTGCCCTACAATGTTCATCATATTCTGTACACAAATAGAACAAACCAATCCGTAGAATGATCTAGCCTTTCTAGTCCTTCAATTTCAAAATAAAATACCGTTTGATGTGGCTCATAATCTTGACACAACCTTTTCACTGAATTTTTCTGTTTATTCTTTTTTCATGAATCATTTTCTAGTGATAACAAATTCATGATACATTGTAATGCTTTGTGCTTTGGGTGTTTATAATTAGGTAAGTGGGCAATGCTACAAGAACATATTTTGTACGCAAAATCTTCATACTAATGATGTGGCTTTCTATAAATGAATCTTTAGCTTCGTGATAACACACACATCCTTTTGATAAAAGCATTATCGTAATTATAGTTTCATATAATAGCATTGCCGTGCCGTTGTGGTGGAATTTCCTGTATAGAAGTCTGTTTGTGGATCATTTCCCTTGGTTCTCACCTGCATTCTTCTCTCTATTTCAGCTTATCCGTAGATGAAACACCCATAAGAGAATTCAAAAATCTAGAGTCGCATGGTGTTCCCTACGCGAATAACCAGCCGATGAGATTATATGCAAGTATATGGAATGCCGAGTACTGGGCCACAAGGGGTGGCCAAGTCAGAACAGACTGGACCAACGCTCCCTTCACTGCTTCCTACAGGAAATTCAAAGCCGATGCCTGTGTTTGGTCTTCCGGAAAATCTTCTTGCAACTCAAACTCAACCTCTTTTGGCTCCACCGGCGGCGATGGTGCTGGTGATTTTTTGTATACTGAGGAATCGAATTTCTTTGTTGAAGAGAGCATCAAATGGGTACAGACACACTACATGGTATACAACTACTGCACTGATTGGAAGAAGTACCCCCGGGGCATTCCACATGAATGCGCTGTTGCCCGATCCAGGAGAAATGGTGTAGTAAACATTTGATTGTCCCCTTTTGTAATTGATTCAAGTCCATTTTTTGGTTTTGGGAGGTGCGCTGCTTGTGTCTGTAATTACTGATATTGTTACGCGATTTTTACCATGTGATGAAATTTGTTCTGTGGTATGCTGTGTGTAAAAAATAAAAAAGCATTACTCTATTCATGCTCACTGACCAGTTCCCTAAGTTGCAACAATAAATCTGATGACACACTTCCACATACACATGGCCCCCAAGTGTATCTCAAGTGTGTGAAGGTGTGCATGTCACGGTCTTTTTCACAACACATTGGTGCAAACACTACAACATATCTAACTCTAATAGTATGTGGTAAATAAAGGACCTCCTTCATGAAGTTGTGTGTGTCAATAACATTGCTGAAGTTGCAATTATCCTTTTCCAATCAAACTAAAAATGAAGAATATATCATCGATCGGATCAGCAACACTGTTGAACTATCAATAATAACACATCCCTCCTGCATTGGAATGAGTCAATTTAAAAGTTCCGTTATATAAATGTGAACATTGGTCCAACAATCACTATGTGATTATGTGCTTGTAACTGTAAGAAGGGGTAAGATTGCACATGGGCCAAACCACATGGGTCACAGTGAATTTTCAACAGTGGTAAAAGGGGGTAAAATTGCACACGGGCCAGACCACATGGGTCAGAGTGAATTTTAGGCAATGTTACACCCCAGTGACCCCACACACATACGCATGGGTCAGAGTGAATTTTTGGCAATGTTACTCCCACACATAACACACACACTCAAATGGTGTTCACATGGTGTATGAGATCCATACATAGCGCACAGGTCCACACTCTCGCAGGCGTTTGTACAAGTGGTTTTGTATGCGCATGCAGTTTTAGAGTTTTTGATGCATTCATCGAATTTCCTATCATGTCGGACCTTTCCCCTACACACTGTTTCAACATGACATCGACAATGTCCATCCATCTTATCTGATGTTCGAAAATCAAAAGTTTTTGCATTCAAGTTGGAAGCAGGATAAATGGGAAAGAAAAAAGACCAACCGCATACACATGCTCACAAGGGCCAAGGGCCCAGACACATTGCAAGTTTTTTTTGAACTGGTGTTTGAGGAAGGCGAATGAGCAGCTAACTATGTCCTAGAGCTCAAAAGTAACTTTCTAGCCCCCACTCGAACTTCATACCCTCCTCCTGGGGCCTTCGCATTTTCTTTCTGCTGATGCCTTTCCATGGGGTTGTAGCCTTTGGCATATTTACGATAGAAAATTACTAGTACTTTATAGAACAGAAAAAATTAGATAAACATCTTACAAATAAAAAGTACTTAGGTTTCATTAGAATGTTTTCCTAGAAAGATGTCTTGAGCATCGAAAAGGTCATCAATTAAACAACACAAACTTAGGTCCGAATGCCCATAAATTCATACACAACCCAGACTAAAGAGATGAATTAAAATCGCTTAAGGGAAGTACATAGCAAGGGTGTTAAGCTGGAAGAACTTACTGTACAGGGAGGCAATTGTACAAGAAGAAAATCCCCTAATATCTGATACAGAACCCACCAATCTTGAACAATTCTGGAAATAAAGCATTTCCATAATTCAAGAGTGCCATTAAACTGTCATTGCAAAGAATTATTCATCATCCAGCTCTACAAGTTGCGCCCTCCTCTCAGCTGCTTTCTTCCTTATGAAAAATCCCCACCTCATCGCTGCCTTTATTTTAAGCCAACCCACAACGGCTTTGCCAGAACGGTTGCGATCCTCATCGAATCCAAACGGCGGCGGTGAAGGCATATATGGAGGGAAAGCATAACCATCTTCGGTGCCACTAACCGAGGCATGACCTCCCATACTGAAGAGTCTAAGCAAATGCTGCATGTCTTCATTCTCAAGCATCTCATGACTTCTAAGGCGAATCTCCTCCTCTGACATGAAGTCATCAGCGGCACCCTTGTCACGATTACTTGACCAGTCATCAAAGGGGTTGGGATTGGACTGTTGAACGGATGAGCCTATAGTCTGGAATGAGGTTGACGATTGTGGAGGACCGAGTGCTAACCCCACCTTGTTATCATACCTGTTGTTTAGGATTTGGTGAGTAGTGCTGATTTGCTGGTCATGCAGTGGGAAGATATTACTGTCAAACTGGCCACGGGAATTGGAATTGAGAAACTGTGACTGAGTTGGGTATCTAGTAGCCAGATTGTCATTGTAACCTGAAGCTGGGAAAAGGAAACGTGAAAAGATATAATTGATCTCTGTATTCCATATATAACGATAAAGTAAAGAAAAATTACCAGGAAAAAAGAGAGAAAAAGAATCCACTTTACATGACACAACTTAAAGACTTCTGGTGTGTGCATGGTCTGGGTTGTGTGGAAACTCTGCGTCCGTGCACCTGTGTGTGTGTGTGTGTGTGTGAGAGAGAGAGAGAGAGAGAGAGAGTTCACAGAACATATTTCTACCCCTCCGCACAACTCATGCATGGTAAGGATAGTTTCAAATTACCAGTATCAAACTTGGAATATTCTCAAGTAGTCAAGTGTACTGCAATGATCATATAGATAAAATCATGAACATACTCAGAACTCAGAAGAATACCGAGTTACGTATCAATCAAAGTGGAACAACACAACACGAGAAAATTGAGGCTTTCAACAACTGATGCTAGATTCATGGGTAGGATTAAAACAGAAGCAGTTTCAGATATTTCCAGCCATGCTACTTAAGCTTCCAAAGCCATGCAATAGCTTATCCCTACTCCCCAGGCGATATAATTCGTCTGACATACACCTATGAGTTGCATAAAGTATGTCTGCCCTGATCCGTTTGTTTTGTGAAGGAGTCGAGTGAATGAGAAAGATAACGAATTTGGAATGGCTAACTAAAAAAGGATCGGATAAATAGTTAAGGAGTCAAACAGGCTTTGGGGGATAGAGGGACTTGAACCCTCACGATTTCTAAAGTCAGACGGATTTTCCTCTTACAAGAAATTTCATTCTTGTCGGTATTGACATGTAGAATAGGGCTCTATCTTTATTCTCGTGTGATTCATCAGTTCTTCAAAAATTGTGGGAAAACGTCAAAGTCTGCTAGCTTATTTGTCAAAAAAAAAAAAAAAAGTACGGTACAAAGAATGAATAGGTTAGTTGAATATTCGAGAGAAAAAAAAGCCGTTAATTTGAAAAGTATTTTTGAATTATTCACTTAAATTTTGATAAACCTCTTTTCGCTTTCAGTAATTCATGGAAGAATGAAGCGGGAAAAACCTATGACCGCACCAGTTACAAGAAAAAATCTCATGATAGTAAATATGGGTCCTCACCACCCATCAATGCATGGCATTCTTCAACTCATCAATTCTTTTGGTATCCCATTTTAACCTACCATATCTAACTAAATGAGATTCCTCCTAGATCTAGCCCATTTTTCGGCCTAACCAAAAGAAATTAATTACATGAGTTTCAAACTTGAATTTGAATTAATAATCGGTTTTGTTTTATCTTTTCTCCTACCTTCACAAGAATAAAGCCTAGGCATTTATTCTTATCGTTAGAATTTTCTAAAAGGTAACTATCTCGGTTTCATATAGAGATTTATATATTCATATAGTCTTTGAAAAAGACTTTCTTCATAAAAAAGAAAAGACTATCTTTGGGATCTGATTCTACACTGCTGCTCACTACCTTCGTGGCTTGGCCCTATTACATAAGTTGATTCGGAACTTTTATATCACATCATGACAGAAGTAAGTAGTTATCATTGTATTGGCCTAAAACCCCGCTAATTGATCTTCACGGTGCTTCCTCTATCAATTAGATCCTTTTTTATCCATAGAAAGAAAAGGCATCTCTATTTCTTCATATTTCAGCTTCTATGAAGTTTCTGTTTTTGCTACAGCCCATAAACGATGCGTATGTAGAATGCCTATTTAGTTTCTAGTATTTACTAGCATATTTTTTCTTTCTTTTTTTCCTCCTATAGTGGAGATAGTCGCACATAATGACAGATCACGGCCATATTATTAAAGGCTTGGGGTAAGAATGGATTTCGTTCGCGTGCTCGAAAATAACATTCCAAAGCTTTCATATGTTCTCCGTTACTTGTGTGGATAAGGCCTATGTTATAGAGTCTATAGGGATCAATTTCTAGTCGCATAGCTTCATAATAATTCTGTAAAGCTTCCGCAAAATTTCCTTCGGATTGAGCTGACATCCATTACGGTCGTCATTTAAGTCAAAGAATCTCCGTTCCAGAACCGTACATGAGATTTTCATCTCATACGGGTCCTCTTTTCTGTGCATAATGAAAATAATACATAAAATCAAAAAAGATGAAAATATTCTCATTATTAACTGAGCAAGGCTAGTGTTTTTATAAGAAATCTCTAACCAACATTCCTGCAAGACCTCTTTTCTTAACATCAAACGTGTTGAATCTCCTATTCAATATTCATAGATCTGCGCCCGCCTCTATAGAGTTAGAGACAAAATTATCTATTATTGTTAAGTAGTAGATCTTTTAGCCCCTTATCGCCGGGGAGGCAAAATCGGATTATTCGAGGGGGCTGGAGTGGGTAAAACAGTACTCATTATAAAATTGATTAACAATATTGCCAAAGCTCATGGAGGTGTATCTATATTTGGCGGAGTAGGTGAACGTACCCGTGAAGGAAACGATCTTTACAAGGAAATGAAAGAAACAGGAGTGATTAATGAACAAAATATTGGGGAATCAAAGTGGCTCTAGTTTACGGTCAGATGAATGAACCAACAAGAGCTCGTATGAGAGTTGGTTTGATTGCCCTAACTATTGCAGAATATTTTCGAGATGTTAATAAACAAGACGTACTCCTATTTATCGACAATATCTTCCGTTTTGTCCAACCGGGATCCGAAGTATCTGCCTTATTGGGTAGAATTCCTTCAGCTGTGGGTTATCAACCCACCCATAGTACCGAAATGGGTTCTTTACAAGAAAGAATTACTTCTACTAAGAAAGGGTCCATAACTTCTATTCAAGCAGTTTATGTACCTGCAGACGATTTGACCAACCCTGTTCCTGCTACAACATTTGCGCATTTAGATGCTACTACCGTACTATCAAGAGGATTAGCTGCAAAAGGTATCTATCCAGCAGTAGATCCTTTAGATTCAACATCAACTATGCTTCAACCCGGATCGTTGGTGACAAACATTATAAAATTGAGCAAAAAGTTAAGCAAACTTTACAACGTTTCAAAGAACTTCAGGACATTATAGCTATCCTTGGGTTGGACGAATTATCTGAAGGAGCTCCCGTGGCACACTATTGTATAACATTTATCTGAGAGTCGCTCCACCGACTGGAACACTAAGAGGAGCTCCCGTGTCAATCACTCCCATTCCTCTCGTTAGACCGTCTGTAGCACTCATAGCTACAGCTCTAACTCGATTGTTTCCTACTAATTGTTGTACCTCACAAGTCACATTAATTGGTTGACCGACAGTAATTCGACCTTGAACTACTGGAGCGTTACAAATATAAGGCATCTTGTCCGGCGGAAAGGCTACATCTAGGACCGGACCAATGATTTGAATAATACGCCCCAGGTTTTTTTTTCCAAGCACAGAATCCCCAGGACCAGAAGGAATAGGATTTATTCTCATAATTATAAATAAATAAAGTCAATATAAATAAAATATAGGGCGAAATTTTTGGGGAAAATTATCGAATTCAAAAAGAAATGTCCGATAGCAAGTTGATCAAGTTGATCGGTTAATTCAATAAGACATGGGAGTTGGTACTCAATTTAGTTGCTACCATCCAACTGAATCGAATGTAATTGTTTACTTATTCAATTATTCAATAAAATAAGTGAATTTGAAAATTATTCAATCAACTATCAATCAAGCGAATGAATAAGAATCTTCAGAAAGTTTTTTATTTTTCTATCATTCTAGATAATCCCAAGGAAATTTTTTGAGTAAATAGAACTTCTTCAATGAAGTTCTAAAAAATTCAAATTTGATCATATATTAATAAAAATAAAAAATAGAGTAAAGTTATATATATTATAGAAAGGATATCAAGGAAATTGAGTAATTCCTTTTTTCTTCTAACTTATAAAGTATCGATAGATACTATCTAGGAACAGGCATTCTGAATCAATTAATGAAGTTCATTAGTTAAGAATATCATTCGAAAAATGGAATGGAGTTTTTTCAAAGATCAGAGAAATAAATTTGTTTTGTCCTTTATACGAAAAAATATTCCCATTATTATTAAAAACTCAACGGGTCCTTCCCCCTCAAATTAGACAAAGAAAGAAGGGAATCCCATTGAGCTCTTACGCTTTCATGTTTACAATTCAAATCATCCAATTACAACAGGGATGAACCCAATCCGGAATATGGGCCATAAAAGAAAAGACCTATTAAACCAATCACAAGAATACCAGTTACAGTACCACAAAGAGGAATCCTTCCAGTAGTATGTATTGACTGAATCTCCAGTAGTATGTATTGACTGAATCAAATTCACGAATTTATAAACAGATTTTAGTTTGACCAATGACCGACCACCACGTGCAGAGCTCAATGAGTACTGAACATAGCACTCCTTCGTGCAAATAGCGAGCAAGATACGGTCATGCAGCAGCATGGTAGCTGCCACGGATCGAACACCTGACGGTCCACACCTGATTTTGATAGTTAAAAGCCAACTGCCGTGCTACGTGTTACCGTTGCACCGAATTGTTAATTATGTACTTATTAAAAGTTACCGTGGATAGATCAAACTTCAATAGAAACACTCGTTTAGGTGTAAATAGCTCTATGTTGGTTTGCAAAACCATTTTACCCAAAATAATAGGGTGAATAATTATACTAGAAAGAATGCATTAAGGGAAAGCATCAAGAAATTTCCCAACATCAAGTTGCCGTTGCACCCAAAAATACAGAATGATGAACGCAATACTTGGACTAGTACCAATGGCAGAAACCAGTACCCAAGTCCACGTAAGGAAGTTTGACACATGGGTCCAGCAGTTTGCAACCACATAGCGATCAACAGCCTAAGAAACTTTTGTTTCTGTGTTTTTTCTTTCTTTCTGGTGAGGCTCTTCTTGTGAAAAAAAAAAGGAAACACAATGCACAAATATTAAGTTATACAAAAAGAGGCCATGCTTACCTCCAATTAGTAGACTTGAATCCATCAAGGACTGCTCTGAAGAAATCGAACCAGGTAAACGTGGTTGAGTAAGCTGGTTATCCAAGGCATAATCAACAGGGCCCATCGGAAGTTCGTTCCGAGATGCACTCGACCTCTTAATTTGTTTGAAGCTCAAGAGTGACTTGCCATCATACTCGACAACTTGGTTCCAATTCTCATATGCTTTCTTCACCAGAGTATCAACATATACCTGCAGCAACAAAATTTTACTGCTTTCCATAACGAAAACGTTTCCTAGTTATAAGCTTCTCGTTTTCCACACTCCATTTCCACTTTAGCTCATAATTTTAGTTTGAAGAAATACCCTCCATCACACCTCACCAAATGGACTGGTTTGTGATTCACAATATTTCCATCAAACATTATGTTCAAGGAGGCGTATTTAATGACAAGTTGGTCATATATACAATTGATAATGTTAACCGGGTGCAAATATGAACATTCCTGGTGAACTGAACGTCATTATTTTGTTCAAGAAGCTTACGGCATCAGAAATGTAAATTTATAGCACAACAGTTACACCCATATCATACAAACCTTCTGGCTGTCAGATAGGGAGTCAGCCGAGAAATACTGTTCACCAGATATAAGGCCACTAAGCTCGTAAATGTTGTTAAAAACAACACCAGCATTTCTTGAATCGTCAGGATAATACACATACAGCTTCCCACCCAAGACGCAGGTCTTTGCATGCTCAATAAGAGCATCCCACATCTTATTTGACATTCCACTGCCAAGAATCTACAAACATAAGAATAAGTCATGTATTATATTACTATAAAGCAAGGAACTCTTATGCCGAAAACAAAGCGTAAACTTACATTCCGCAGCTTTTGGGAATCTCTGACAACAAGTCGGAGGAAGTCTTCAACCGTGAATATACCTGCACTATTTAGCCTCTTGTGAAATGACCCATCCTTGCCAATCTTTTCCAATCTCCACACTTCATCATTAAAAACAGGTGGGTAGTGCTTCTTGTATACTGTAAATGAATACCCAAAGTTAACACCAACATTTCATACAACCCAGATAATGAATTTAGACGAACCAAAAGAAAACTAAACTGCATACATTCCCCTCGGTGATCTTTTACAGTGAAAGCTTCTGTCTTGGCCTCGCGTATACGCATGCCCTCGCAAAAGCCTGTGGCAACCTTAAGCCCTAGCCTGAATTTCCGGCTCCTTATCCAACTTGAGTTATCTGTAAATGTAAGCTCCCCTAGTGTTCCCACGCCTTCTTTGAGCGTCACTTGGAGGTCACCAGTCAATAGTGGTCTCTTTCCTTCACGCTCTTTCACAACATGGCTTTCAAATTCTTCTTGGGTCCAGCCTTCATCATCTTCATTATTGAAATCACCTTCGAGCACAACCACATCGAGCTTTACAGAGGATTCATTTCCAGATATTACAACATGACCTGTATTCACATCAACTAACACAATATGGATTGTAGCACCCTGTTCCCCTTCTACTTTTCCTCCTGTGAAGAGGGGGAGAGACAACCTAGACCTAAATTGCAGCTGCAAGTTTCGTCCATCTGGTCCCTCGATTCTTTTAGGAGAAGACCTATGATACCAAGTGCAAGGATGGAAATTCTTACAAAGAATGAAAAAGGAAGGATGAAGAAATGAGAAACAAAGTAGAACAAGGTTCACACTAGTGCAGGAAAACCAATTCAAGAAGCAACATTATTTGGCTACGCAATTAGGTGATGATACTGAAGAACTATAGACAACATATTTTTGTCAATCCTTTAATCTGAAAATTCTTTCTCAGTTATTCTACTGCGACTAACAAATTGTAAAGCAAAATGATGTAAAAGACTCAAAAGGACATGAAAAATATAGACAACATAATACACCAAAAATATAAGAGGCAAATTATCTGCAGTATGCAGAATCCACTGGCATTTTGTAAATATTAAAGATATCTCAGACCTTCCATTAATTCGAGCAGGTCCCAACTTTGCCAAAGCACGTTCCACTTCCTCACTAACCTGTTTACCACCAATTGCAGTATCAGACATTGTAAAATATAAGTACATGTACATTTCTTAGAATCAAGATACAGTACTAAGATCTTCACTAGGAAAAGAGGAAAAGATGGGTGGGCTGGGGGAGCAATGCTAAGATAACCCTGCAAGAACTACAATATCTTAAGAAGAGAAAAATACTAACCTACAAATTACTGAAACGCCTAAGTTTGTCTCCGTATCTGTGTCAGACACACCGGGCGTGTTTCTTAAGTGAGACATCTAAGAGGACACGGCATAGTGTCACGTCAAACTGTAATAAAAACTTATTTCAAGGGTAAAAGTTATCAATAAAGTTTTTCACTTGATACTCATGGTTTATCATGTTAAGGGATCATTAATATTTATATACGAGCACGAGCAGTGTTAAGTTTCATGTTTGCTCTCATATCCTCCACCTTAAGTGATTCCTGGCCAGCTTACAGCAACCATCTTTGCTAAGCCATTTTTAGTCCTCTATAGTCTATTCCAGCCAACTGCCCACAACTTCAAAGATGGAACTGTGCGCACATAAGTGCCTATTAGTACTCGGAGCAATGCCTAGCATGCACAAATGGTTTTCGAGAAATGAGAATCATCAGATCACCTAGGTTTAGTAAGACTGTAAGAGTAAATCTGAAGCAAGGGAGTATCACAACTAGAAGAAGTGCTCCCTCTTTCAATTGGAGTCATTTGGTTGACGTTCAAAATGAAAGGCATCACAAACACAAATGACAAAAAGCAGCTTTACTGGCTGATGAACCAAACAGAATAGAAACATAGCGGAAAGGTTGTCACCACCTATTCTTCAAAGATAAGCATAGAGTTTAGTGTTAACTGGTACAACTTACAACTCTTCGAAGAATAGGTTCCAAGGATGAGCAAAGCTTCTGTAAACTATCCACCTTCAAAGCCTCCACAATCACACTGCATGAATGGATACTTTTAGAAAACTGCTCTTTCCTTTAAGCAGAAGATAATTCTGGTGTATAGTGTAAATTTTGCATAAATAGCTAATTCCAAACATGACCTAACAATAGAAACAAACGTTGGTCCCTTTCCAAGAACACGACTAGCATTGGAGAATGAGGGTCAAACACATCAAAAAATCCATTGGAAAATGAGGCCTCTGTCTCAAAATCCAAGGCTCAGTTCCACGTAAGAAACACCACAACTACAGAATACCGACTCTATTTCAAAGGTACAAGCTTTAACTAATATATTACAACAATCACAATAGAACTGCAGATTCACCATACAACTCACAAATCAACAAAAGTAACAGATGAAATAACATACTCCCTCCGTCCCCATTTTATAGTCCCAGTTTGTAATTTTTGCTGTCGCAAAAAAATTATCTCATTTCAAAACTAAATGGGCAATAGGTAATGAATTCTCTCTTTTACCCCTCCTTTTGAGATTAGTACTACTAAAAAAGTAGGAAAATGTAATGATTGAAAGGTAAAATGCGAAAAGTAAATTTTGAAAAGTGCAATGATTGTGTTTCCTTATTTAGTTGGAATTCCCAAAAGGGACTATAAAATAGGGACGGAGGGAGTAACAAACAATACCCGATCGACACTAAATAGACCGAACAGAACATGAATTCACCTAGCTAAAGCAGGCCGCTTCCGCTCCGGCTGCTCATCATCATCCCCGCCACCCTCCAAACTCCGCTTCCCTCTCATCGAGTTCGTCCTCTCCATGTACCTGGTCTGCATTTTTCCCCACTGTGCAATATCCCCAAAATCTCACAGATCTGCAGCACCAAAAACTAACACCACTTCAAGAACCCTAATTTTCACATGAATTCATCAACCAAACCCGAAACACGCTTTACATAGATCTACAAATCCAACATTCCAAAACCCTAAAATTTGTCTTCCCAATGGGTAAAAACCAATAACATATAAATCACAATATTTACAACGACTGAATCCACCATGTCTCCAAAAACTTACTCAGACTCAACAACAAAACAAAATACTCAATTGAGTAACCAGCTACAATCCAACATTTAAAAACCCTAATTTCTTTCTTCCCAATCGATAAAATCAACAACATAAATCAAAAAAATTACAACTGAATCCACCATGTGTCTCCACAAACCAAGTAAGACACAGCAACCAAACAAAATACCTAATTAAGGAACCAGAAAATTAAAGAAAGCAAGACAAAACTGAGGCAATTTAATGAGTTAGCTAAGGAATTTCAGATAATCGATACATAAAAGGATATTTACCAAATTTAAGTATATCTATCTGTATATCCATGCGTACCTATATATGCGTGATTTGGGTCTACTTGGTTTCTCTCTCTAATACAGAGAAGCAAGTGAATTTTGGCGTTGAGATTAGTCTACTCTGACGACCGTGTTTATTTGTACTACTGGTATGAGTGGAAGCAGTTATTGGCTGCTGATGGGTGTTGCTCTGCTGTACGTAAATCTTTCTTGGCATTCGCTTCTGGTCGTTGATTATCATTTGTTGGACAGAGACTCAGGGATCTTGACCGTTGATTTCTGAGTTTGTGACGGCTTTGTGATGAGACTCGCCACGTCACTTTGGATTTTTATCTCAATAATGGATCTCACTGTGGTGACGAGTGGATGGATGGAATTTCCGTGCTGCTCAGTGTACAGCCTCAGCCTGCGTTTGGCAGATTTTGGGCTGGTGCTACGCTTCAATGCCAAAAAAAGAAAAAAGAGAGCGGTGATGTGGACAAGGGTTCCTGCTGTGCATCCTGTGCATCCCATGCACAGTATTTGGGTTATCCGTTGCTCGGATGGACGGCCCGGATTTCACCTCGGTACCTTTGCATTCGAACCGTTCGTTGCCGTGCGTACAAGATGAAATCTGGGTCATCCATCCGAGCAACGGACAGCACGGATGGTACACAACACCTGCTGTGTATGGGGCTGCACAACAGCAACCCCAAATCCGTGGTGATGTAACTTTGGAAGAGTAATTTAGGCCAACCCTGAGTGACTGCTGATTTGCTTCACAAGAATTTACGATGGCGGAAGATGCGGGCACTCATGTGAGGGTGCTCCAAGAGTGTTGAAAATCAGTATTTATTTCAAGGATAAAGGTTCACGTTTTCAACGAAATATGAGCTAAATATAGAACTACTGATGTCAATTTAATTGTGAAGGGATTATTTTCCCAATCGGCCATCCACATTTGGCATGGTAGTACACTTTTCAGTGCCTCCGAATAGGAAGCTGGGATATTGCAATGCATATAACAACCGTCAATCTTGGAAATTAATATTCCAGATTCAATACAGTTTTCTTACCGGTTGTAAAGCACTTTGACCTGTAAGGTTATAATAAAGCGTCTGCGAATCCGCATCATTAAAAACACTTTTGGACAGTTGAAATACTGTGGTACACAATGCAGCAAGGTCCGTGGGTCCCTCCGAATGTATTGTAGCAGTGATTCTGTATTTATGGAGAGATCAAGGAGAGAGGGAGAATATACATGACAACTAAAAACACTCATAAACACTTTTTCTTCCTTTGTAGCATCATTTTCTCGACTTTTTTCATTTCTTTTCTTCTCTCTTACAAATCTATGTCAAGCACGTGACGATTCCCGAATTATCCATTATCTGAAACACATTATAACATATGTTAAATCATGCAATAAATTTTCACTGAGACATTTTTAAACCAGAAACAATACTAATTCCTTGGAATTCGAGTCTGATCAGCTTTAAACACTTGAATTCATATCAATCAGGAAACTACTATTCGGACAGGTTGGGAATATGATCAGATTTGGCAGCAATACATGTATGCCTTCTCAATCTTAACCCCTTGAGAAAAACCTACAACCTCCAGCTACAACAAGAGGGAAAAGTTTGTCGAGAATCAAAAGCAGCAGGAACTAAAACTGACATGATTCCAGATTTTCATTGGCTCGGCCGAATTCCTCAAGTCTTCTGTAAAGTTTCTTCAATAGTTGTTGGCAGGTCTGAGGAGACGTGCATGGCCCACACATGAGATATATGACGTTTCCCAGAGGCCTCGCGTAAATACCATCTTCACGGAGGTTTTGAAGAAGAGATCTTGCAAACAATGATGCATAACTGCACAAATCTCAATTAAAACACAAATGTTAAGAAACCGAGAATGTTTTATCAGGAAAATACTCAGAGAGTGAGGTATAGTGTAAATTCAAAGTTGGTGCGATGCCAAATTGAATAAATTTGGTCGAAAACTTAGTTGCACGTATCCACAAGGATCATACAAAAGCTCCCATCTTCTTCATAAGGAGCATGCTCCCATCTCAACGGGAGCGGGCTTTTGGCAAACTCCTTATTTGGGAGCGCAGGAGCTCGCTGCTAAGGCTGGAGCGGCACTACTTTAGGAGTTCCTTGCTACTAAGATCCAAAACACGTAAAGGATGGATGGTTGGTGTCCCAGCCATTCTTGCTAGTCCCTTTACAACTTAAGCATATATCGACTAGACCCACCAGATTTTATTTCCTAGCAATTGAAAATGTCTTATGCAAATAAAAAATGATGATCGGGAATTGTGGCATTCCATTCTCCGCCAATCCAGAAGGATGGTGCCAAAAAGAAATGAATGCTGGAAGTTCAGAGATAGTACCCAGCATCAGAGCCTTCTGCTCGAAGTTCTAGGGCACAAAGCGTTCCCAATGCAACCACTCTATCGACTGTTCGAAGCAACGAGATTTGTTGCACTAGATCCATGTCCCATAACTGCACAAATGCAAAAGTGAATAACAGCCTTCACAAAATCATGAGTGACGCAATCAGATAGTCATACGCCAAATGTTTGAAAGATGGACATCGTTTTACATAAGCGAGTGATAATTGTATCCCAAAAAACCCAAGATAAATAATCAAGCAACCAAATAAGAAATAGGCAACCGCACAGGAACACCAAATCCAATGTGATTTGGTTTTCCACATGAGTGGAAATCATGTGAAAAAGAGCGATAAAATGAAACTAAAACATCGGGCAAGCTTGGGACATGTTAGTTTCACAAATAATGCATAAGCAGTAGGTAGAAATGCACGTGGCAAACGAGGGTTACCACAGAGAAAAATAAAAATATGAATAAGAAAAACATTTTCGCATACCTCCCTAAGCAATCTCCCTTCAGAAACTAAATTGAGGTTTGTTTTAGAGTCCTTAAACCATCTTATGGATTTAGCAGCTGCTGTACATCCCAGAGCATGCGCAGTGTATGAATGTCCATGCAACAGAGCCTGAAGCTGAACCAGAGCAAAAAGATAATGTGAACAGTTTCTAGTATATCATGAAAATGCTTTTCAATCAAACATGCAGGACAAGCAACATAAACTTCGGTAGAATTCACTGAATTCCAGCTAAGTTGGCTGGAATCTGATGTCAAGCCTGTATAATGACTACCCATAGAATTTACCAGCTAAGCTATGAAAGAACACATAAATAAATAACAAGCGGATATACATATAGTAAGATTCTCTGGAAATACAAGTTGAAGGACTAATCCCAAAGTTGGGAGGAATAAGAGGCATTGTGGAAAGCATGGATAAAGTTGAATATGTGAGTCTGGGTGAATTGGTTCAAATCGAATGAGGTCTGGCCTCTGAGGAGGAGTTGTTGTTGTTTGTGTGTTAATACAAATTGAGCTTCTAACCTAAGTTCTGGTTCGTACTTTCTAGGTTGTTTGCCTATGCACTTTAGTAGTCATTACTTGGTTGGAATGGAGCAGGTCCTACTTCGATTAGGAAACTTAATTTGGTCGAGATTTGGATATCAATTCCTAGCAAGATTCTTCAAGGTATCTATATAAACAACCCGACTGGAAAACAGTGACACAAGTAGACTAGTAAAACACTATTTGCAGATGTTGGTCTCCTTAGATGGTCAGATTCATTGGCTGCTTCTAGGTGAGACTTCTAGATAATCCATAGAGAGGTTTGAGGATTCTCTCTCTTTCTTCTCTTTGATTTGATACCAACATTATTGTGCGTCATCAATAACCAGAACAAGCACACGAGTTCATGCCGTTCTACCCAACAATGACACAAACTTTCTGAAGACAATCAACTGTATAGCTTGTTATCAGCATCTGGTATTCCTGCCAATGGCAAATAATCATTCCCTCATGACTCATTCCATCAGATGTATTTTTTTCCCTCCAATAAGTGGAACAGATGCACTTTTAATTTTAAAGTCAAGATGCCCAACCATCATGGAACTACCTTTGAATCTCCAACAAATGCATTAAACACAGCATCTGTTGCCAACGTGGCCGCCAATGGTACAATCCCACCAGTCATCAGCTTTGCGAAACAAGCTATATCTGGTTTACAGCAAAGTAGTTCTGCAGCAGACTGGAAAGAAAGATAAGCTTAATCAGATAACACACGAATAAGGAAGAAGATGCAAGTAAGACTACATGGGCAACAAACCTCCACTCCCAAACGCCAGAAACCAGTAAAAACTTCATCAAAGATGACTGGAATCTTTCGCTTTTGGCATTCTTCAACAAGTAGACGTTGGAAAAGTGGATCAACCATCAGCATTCCACCCGCACCTTGTATAACTACAAGACCATCCAGGTTCTTAGTCATAAGACTCATAAGTTCAAAATAAGACAGATATACCATCAAGTGGCACAATCTTTGGCCATTTAATGCACCTAATGAGAACATGTGTAGTGTAACCCCACATACAACAAGGGTACTACACAGGCCCCCAAGCGTAACTTGAATGAATTTTTTCCCAATGACCATAAATCTTTTCCTTGATCTAAAATCACTTTATAACCAAATTAGGTAGCAGAACTATTCCAACACTGAACCAGATCACTTGTTAATTCTTCATAGACAATAGAGAAGTACATTAACAAGATGAGGATAACCTCTCCTATGATATTATCAAAATTTATGTTTTGTTTTAACATTGAAAAAGTCTATGTATGCTCAACCAAATGACCACATGCCAATATTAAGTACTTTCTTTAGAAAACCGAGGAAGCTACTTATGATTTCTGGACACATCCAAGAATTGTCTACAATGTATCCCACAGAGCTCAATAGAGCCAATGCTTAAAGTGGACAGCATTTTAGGCAAGCTAGCTCCTGATCTACAAAATGCCAAAATACAACTACTTAAAAAGCCAACTGTTCAGATTCAAGCATGACTTAGGCAACTGTGGGTCCAGCAAAAATATTGCCAATCTTTTGATTTCTATGTCATTGGTCCACTATTGTTCATGTGCGACATTCCTCCTTTTTCACCCTATCCATCCATTAATTTAAGGGTTAATCCTCCCAACAGGGCTAACTGAATAATTGCTGAACCTCCGACAAGTGTGTCACTACCATTTGAGAATCAGTATAATGATGAAGATGGAGCATCAACGTCAAAAGTAAGGCCTCATAATCCAACTCATTTAGTAATCGGGTGAAAAGAGCATGAAGTAGAATGTGCCCTAGGAAAGGAAGGTTGACCCAAAGAAAAGATTTATCAACAAAATGATAATCAATTAACAGCTATAAAGAAAACTAAGTCCAATTATTTCAAGAACTAAAAGATTCTGACTGAAGCTTAATAGTTCTGATATACAACATGGTGTAATCTTACCGGGTTCTATTATCAATGCTCCAATATGGCTAAACTCAATCATCCCGAAATGCTGCGATAACGCTTGTGATATATATGATGAATAGTTAGCAGCAAGACTTGATCCATCCCTGCTCTTGTAGAATAGTTCGTCGCGCAAGCTAAAGGCTGTTGAAAGTTGAACACCTATTATTTTCCAAATAGAAGATCAGCAGGCAAGATATTGGAACAAGCTATACATACCCATATCTTCCACGTTCATATTTTCAGGATGTATCATTTCAGGTAGAGAAAGTTTCCAAACACCGTTGTCCATAAAGGCTGTTGGAGGATCAAGAAAAAACCCTCTTCCTGTGTACCTGTAAACAATTGGAAGGTAAAATATCACAGAACCTTACTCTAAGTTGGTTTGCTCTTAATTTCCATTCATTGCTCCTTACAAGTGCCATTAAACAAACTATTCATGAAGATGCGCATAAACTACATGACATGTTCAATGCATTAGCAAAAGAACTATACTTTCTGCAAATATTATAGCTGCGAACCAAAATATGCAGTATGACAGCCAAAATGATTTATCACCTGGCCATTTAAGCTATTAAGAAAAACAAATCTCAAGTACATAGCAAAGTATATCTTAGCAGCAGCATCAACGTTATATTCGGAAAGCAGGCTTCAAGGATAATATCCTCCTTGAGTTCACTCAAAGAAAATCAAACTACATCCACTCAAGCCAGCAATACTTAAAAGAAGGCACATAAGATGGCCCAAAGAACATTAGCCCCCAAGTTCAAGTATTAAACGTAGACTACACCATCAATGAAAACGAGTAGTAAGAAATGCCCATACCATGGTTGCTGGAGGAAACCTGTATAAGATGACGGTGCTTGTGCTTCCATAGCACCCAATGTATCACCATGATAAGATCCTCGAAGAGCTAAGACCTGTTTAAGAACACACAGAATTATGACTAGCTCCACCAAAATTCATTGCAAATTTATATGTAATGTATACTATATTCGTTGAACTTCTAATTATCAAGCCCACTTGAGGGATACCTAAATCTTGTAGTTGAATGTTTTACAATCAGATCAATATGAAACAAAGTAGTCATAGCATCTAGGATATGGCCTAACAATTGAGCCTTGCAGGGGAATGGCAACCTGGGTGTATAGCAACAATAAAATGTACTTCTTCTCTGCTTCCCCAGGAAACAACTTCACCCATAGCTTCACTAAAGTATTGATCCGGGTAATAAAAAAGGGGTAACTTAGGTGGTGTAACCTTACCAACAGTGAGGAAGGTACTTAAGCTACATTATAGAAGAAACAACAGTTGGGAGACAGCACAATGCATCAGGGAGTTGCAGTGATAAAAAAATGGCTCAGATGTGCCAAAAGCACTTCAGTAGTTGATTTTAGCACAATCCTCTACTGTCTATGATAATTATAACTCTAAAATACACTTGTGAAAAGTTATCATTTTCGGAAGGATAAAGAGCATAGGACCATGTCACATGGCTGAGCTATTAAGCATAAACAATTATTCATATGATTACAATAGGTAACAAGAAAAATAACAAGTATGAAAAGCTAGAGACGTACATGGTGGGTAAAGAATTCTGTTAGAAAAGGAGCAAGAAGCTCTTTCCAGAAAACATTATGACTTAACTTAAGTTCTCAGTTCTACTGCAGAATGCAACTTGTTCCTGCTGACTTGTTGATGTAACATCCAAACATGTAACGGGGTCCAAAAACAGATAGAGAGCGGAAAGACAGAGGAGAACACATGGTGAGTTAAAACTTTTATAAGCCAAAAAACTTAAAGCTTTCATAAATCTAGATTTACAACTAAAAAATTAAAGTCCTTTCTGTTCTATCATGCAATTTATAGCATGCTTTTTTACTGCTGAACAGTGTTCTAAAACTCGGAATTACTCGGCGGGTACTCGGTGAGTACTCGCTGGAAGGTACCCAACCGAGGCGATTATGCCCTAGTCGGTGGAGAAACTCGGTGGAAGGTCTAGGCGGTGGTTACTCGGGATTACTCGCCGAGTAGTCGCTTGAAGGTCTACTCGCCGAGTAGCCGAGTCGGGTAAAGGTCGGTCCAAGCCGGAAAAAATCTGAAAAAATCGGGGTGAAAACAGAATTTAAACCAATTTGAGGGGGCTTAGTGTAATTATTTAAGGTCTTATAGGAACCTAGTCGACTCTTCTTCTATGTCGCCTCTTCTTCTTCGATAAAACACAGAGCACGCCGAATTCATCACTGATCAGACAACTTCATCAGACTAACTCATCGTCGGCCGTCGGCCGTCGCCTGTCATCTAGTCGTCGGCCGTCGGCTCTCTCTCTCTATGTCTCTATTTCTTTTCTGGTGAGCTCTCTCTCTCTATTTATCTCTCTCTCTCTAACACTGTTTTTCTTTGTCTCTGTAATCTCTCTCTCTCTCTCTCTCTCTCTCTCTCTCTCTCTCTCTCTGTTTTTGTTTGTCTCTGTAAACTTACTGATACGTGTAAGTTTTCAGATGTGGGTCTATGATGCCTAACCCCATCTCTCTCTGTAGTGCTCTTTTTTTTTTAATATCTTACACATGTAACAGTGGCCAGTGGCCACATATGCTGATATGCATATAATTAACTAGTTTATTGACTTATAAATTACTAAATTGGCTTTTTAAAAATTGAATATGCATATAATTAACAGTACATTGGTTTTTTCACTTAAGACTTGTAAATTACAAAATTAAGTTTTTTCACTTAACAGTACTGATATGCATATAATTAACAGTACATTGGTTTTTTTTTTTTAAAAACAGTAAATTACAGTAAGTAAAAAGAAAAACAGTAAATTGACTTATAAACAATGTCTACCTACTATAAAAAAAATAAATAATAAATAAAAAACCGAGTAATTTCTCGAAGGCCGAGTACTCGGGCTGGAAGCTCGAAGGTCCCCGGCCGCCCTGGGAGCACCTAGCGAGTTTTAGAATTGAAGCTGTGATCCAAATACTTCAAACCTAAGCTAAAAACATGTCAGAAATGAGCACGCAAAACCTTAGATTTGCTGAGTGCAAAACATTCATTGCTACCCAGAAGTCACCTCCTAGTGCAAAACTCTCTTAAAAGATGACAAAGCAATCCGAAACTCATTTGCCTTGGATCAAGACACCATTATACTATGTGTTTCATCACAATGTAGGAGGAAAACCAAGAAGAAGAAAACAAAGGAGGAGGCAATTTTTAGCCCATTAAACTTGGTATCAGAAACTAAGATACTACATTGAACAAGTCTTTTAGAATAGACCGTTCATGGTCTCACCTTGAGTTCAATACATCTTTCACCCATCTCAGGTTTTGGAAGGTCCAAAAGGATCCCATGATCAAACAAGAATTTTCGGAATGCCATCTTCAAAGCAATTTCAATTGCCGTCGACCCATTGTCAGAAAAAAATGTTCGAGAAGCCCATCCTGCATGTCCAACAAAGTTGGTTGAAGATTGTTATTGTGACGCCAAAGCAGAAACTGATATCCGTACAGCGACACTATATTCTGCAATGGCAAGGAATTAATACGTGTTCAACATTAATGGCAAGAGGGCATGAGTGTGAGTGTGAACGTGTGTGTGTGTGTGTGTGTGTGTGTGTGTGAGAGAGAGAGAGAGAGAGAGAGAGAGAGAGAGCTGACCAAAGTTAATAACCATTCCCAAACAGGGGGAAAAACAACAGGAAAAGTTAGCTGAATGGAACTTAAAAGGTGAAAGGACAAAGCAGCTAACCTTTACCCACGCCTTCAAGCAAAAGTTCCGCACATTCTAAAGCAGGTTCATGAACATTCTCTGGAAACATTACGTGACCAAACCTAGCAGCAGCATAACCCATATCTCTGGCAAGTTCAATCTGAAACCACCTAAACACATACCTATGGTAAAGAAAACTTACATACAAGGGCATAGCAGAGACATACAGGCACTACACTGTTATGATGCAAGGGAAATAAAGAGAAAAGATGCATATTCCTGTGATTCAAAAGACGTTATAAGTATTTGTATCGTAAGTGGTTTCCATTACTGTTGCAGGTTCTCGGTTTGTATGTATAAGTTCTTTGCTAAATACATGTAAAGTGGTGCATCGGTTGCTGCTATTGCTTCTAAGACTCTCCAAGAACTTAGGTGTTCAGCCACACCAACATCAGTTATGCACATGTTTCATCGTGGATTGGGAGGAGGCATTGAATGCATACTGTTGAAGTCGGTTTCAGGAGCAAGGAATGAACTGGTCTAGTAAAGTAAACCACACAAGTTCCAACAGTCACTGGTTCAGAAACTGGCTTAGGCGGTTCTAACAAACAACTTAGTTCTATGACCAATCCAGTTCTTGTTGTAATACTACCCAAAACAAATTGGATGCTGTCTTCGGAAAGAGGAGCAAGAAACACAACTCATTGTAGCAGAATTAGATCTCTTTTAGGTCATGCAAAAGAAAAGAATGACCTGTAAACAATGATCTGGCCCCTGCGTCCACCAACTTGCACAAGCATCAAACTGTTGCGTGATGAAACTGTTGTTAAGCACCTATATTGAAAACAAAACATATTAGCACAGAAGATGATGAAAAGTCGTGGAAAATTGGGATTTTGGCAATCAAGACAAGAGATTGTGCTAAAACCAAAACATAGTAAAATGTGAACCTTGGGAACTGCAAAGTTCTCGCCACAACGAGAATCTATTACTGTAACTGCTTCTTCGGGTACAAGTTTGTGCTGAGTAAACGGCCACCAAATAATATCTTGTGCCATCTTTGGCATGTTACGCAATCTCTCCGTTCTCTCAATATGAGCTGAAATCATTATTTCCTTGAGGCAATCAAATACAGGCTGAGCTTTATCAAACCATTCCATCAATGTATCTGACATATCTTGCGGAATAGGTGGAAGCACAATTACAGGAACCCTAGAGAATAAAGGACAACATGTAAAAGGTTGCAACACTTCACTTTCAAGCGAAGCACAATGGGGAAAAAATAAAAATTCAAAATCAAAAGCACAAGATCAACACAATTGCACGCACAGAGAGTATAGAATGTTCAGGAAATGGTTACTACAGGGCCATGCACTAGTCAAAACTGAACAATATAGACTTGAGTCAAATAGAATACATAGAGAGGAACCCTACCTATTTCTCAAGTAAGACAACAATGGAACCTCATTTACAAGGCCATGATCTTCAAAAACAACAGCAGCAACATCATAGCCGCGAAGTTTTAAACTTTCATAAGCTGAAATCGTTGACGAAATCCCACCAAGTCGTCCATCCCCAACAAGAATAGCAGGTAAGCGGAAAGGCCTGTAAACATGATTTACAATGACTTGAATGAAATTGAGAAAACAACATGGACATGGTACTGTAAAATCGGAAATTATGTCACCCATCTTGTTAATGTAGGCAGCAATTTCCCATCTTCATCAGCTTGATAGGAGAATTTGAGATGCTCATTTGGGTATAACGATTGATTGCTTTGGATATAAATCAGCTATCATATGAAATCTGATTTGCATTTTGATAAACATCTGATGAGATTATTTGAGATGGCAAACAAGTCAATGTAAATTTGTATGTCATACAAGATTTCAACTTAGATCAGCTATTCTATGGTCTACAAGAAGTGGAAATTTGGACCAACTTCTATCGTGTACCAGATTATGTCAATAACAGGGTTTTTATAAATCTGGTTCAAGTTTAGAACCAAATTCAAAATTATCTATAGCGTGAATGCCAAATAGCTAATTTAAAGCTCGCAAAATCAATTCTTTTGAGAATCCTGGATGAGCTCCATAAATTTCCAGCCCAGTTTACTAAACAAGTTTCAATTTTTTGCAATGTTTTAACTTCATAATTTCTTAGAGGAAAATGTCATCTGTTCAAGGTTTTT
Organism: Gaultheria prostrata; assembly: GCA_036023075.1. Classification (NCBI taxonomy): domain Eukaryota; kingdom Viridiplantae; phylum Streptophyta; class Magnoliopsida; order Ericales; family Ericaceae; genus Gaultheria; species Gaultheria prostrata. The sequence continues at coordinate 37,109 of JAXBDA010000884.1, forward strand.
ATAGTGTGTCGAAATACATAACGCAATTCTAACGTCTTTTGAATTATGAACGGTTGTTAGCATGTTGACCCTTAACAAAATTCAAAACAATTCAATAACATCAAAAAAATACTACTCATCTGTCCCAATTTGTTTGTCCCCAAATGTTTGTCTGAAGACAAATGGACCAAAAGCTACACAATTCTCCTTTTATACCTTATTATTGAAGGTAAAGTAATTTTGTTTTAAAAAGCCGAAAGTTGAGCATTGATAGGTGCAATGACTGTGTTTCCTTAGAAGGTTATCTTCCCCGAATTGGACAAACAAATTGGGATAGAGGGAGTAGAATGCAACAGACTAATCACGAACCGGTACAAATCGCACTGAAGAGAACCCGACGGCCCCGGACTAGCAACACCACCAGCAGTCTCTACCACACTCAAAACACCCACCTTTTCACCACCACCTTCAAATCTTCCTCCTTCCAACCCAATTCCCAAACCCCTCTTCAACATCTCCAACACCACCGAATCCTCCACCACCGCCCCTTCCCTCTCTGCCGCCAAATGAGCCGAAACAGCCTCTCTCCACCCGCACATCGTCTTACAAACCAACTCCTTTACCGCCTCAACCTCGCCTACTTCCTCTCCCTGTAACCTCCTCTGCTCATACCACCCTAAATCCCTAACCCCACTCTCCAACTCCATAACCTCTACAGTTTCCACTCCCAATACATCTCCAGCAGCTGCAATTGACGTTCTTAGGACGTGATTAGAAGCGAGAACAGTAAAGGATGGTTTGCGATGGTGAAAGAATTGGGAGAATTTTTGGTAGACTAAACGGGAGTCGGAGTCGGTTGGGAAGCCGGTTTGGACGGGTTTGAGGTAGATGAATTTTTTGGAGAGAGGAGAGAGAAGGAAGGAAGAGGCGAGGCCGGCGGAGACTAGGGTTTTGCCGAGGCCGGTGTTGGCGCCCCATATCATGTAGATGGGGTGTGAGAGCGTGTATTCGATGGACGGTGGGGATTGGGTTGAGAAGAGTCTGTGGTGGAGGCGGAGAGAGGTTGGGGTGGAGAGGATGCGGCGGCGGGCGGTGGTGAGGAGAGCGGAGAGTGGGGACATTGTGGAGTGAAGAAGCCTTGGGGTTGTGAGAGGAGAGAGGAGAGAGGAGGCGGCGGGGTTTTAGCGGGTTTTTCTGCTACTACAGTAGTTGCTTGAAGTGGAGTGGAGTAGCATTGTTTATTTGAGCCGAGTATCGAGGGAGCCAACTCTATGACCGCGAACAAGCGATCGAACGAGTTTTGTTCCGGAGCGGGTATCAAGTGGTATCCGTCAGTTCATTTCGATTTTAGATGATTCGAATTTGGAGGGAGAGATAGATGATTCGAATTTGGAGGGAGAGAATGAGAGAGGGTTTGATCTGAGCCATCCAATATACTTTTCGATGATTCGAATTTGGAGAGAGAAAGAGAGAGAGTTTCGATCTGAGCTATCTAATATACTTTTGGATGACTCAAATACAGCGTTCAGATGTCACGTGGTCCACATATTACCCACCCGGTATCCAAAAAGGTTTTATCTAATATACTTTTGGATGATTCGAATTTGGAGAGAGAATGAGAGACGGTTTCGATCTAAGTCATCCAATATATTTTTAGATGACTCAAATACAACGTTAAGATGTTAAGATGTCACGTGGCCACGTAGACTCGGCCATCTACTACGCACGCGGTATCCAAAAAAGTTTTCCGAACCACGGCTCTCCAACCAACTCATTTATTATGCAAAAAAATTACGGAAACGCGAAGAGCAAACAGAAGGAAAAATCCAAGAGAGGATTTGTCATCTCTCTTCACCCCCGCAATTACCCCTCTCTCTCTCTCTCTCAAGGGCATTTCAATATGAACGCAGGGGGTTCGGATGGAGCCTCTGAAACATCCTCAGCAGCTGCCAAGAAGCATTCCAAGAAACCCAAATGCACGTTTCCCTTTCACCTAATCTCTTTTTACTGGTTTATTCACTAATCTTGCATTGCATGTATAATTGCTAGAATCCAGTCTCACCATTACGCTTACAATGATACTGGGTCATCGCTGTTTGTTTTCTTTTGCAAAAATTCTAGGTGCCTAATTAGGGGGTTGTCATCTTCAATTATCTGGATAGTCATTCAAGAATTGTGGAAAAGCACATAAAGAAAACACGAATGAAATTAGCACTTAATGGCTGCAATCCAAAATTCTTGCTCGTATGATCTTAAAATTGCAACATCGCTAAGGATTTGGTACTTCTTGATTGCCCGGGTTAGATACGGGTTTGGATTACAAATCCCATGGGACGGCTTTTCCAGCATTTTGTTGTAAAAATTGGATAAGGGATTACATACTATCGAACGATCAGCTCGAACGTGAGATATAAAGTACATTTAGGATGTGAATTTGGTAGGGTTCACTCGTCCTCTGAGATTACACATCCCCTCATCCTCTGAGATTACACATCCCCTCATTAGTAGTCCGACAAATTAAACATGGTTTTAGTATAGGATTATAAAGTGCTAGAAGGTACACCAAAGAGGAAGTTGTGTATCGAATGCCCCTTCTCAATCATTGTATAGTATATACACAAGTCTTGTATGATGACGCGGCAGTACTTTGAACTGGGTTGGCGAAGCTATAGTTTGGGGATAAATCAAATAGATACTAGCATAGTACATTAGTTTTTTAAAACCGTAGTGGTGCGACCACCCGACACTTTTCCCCATGGCTCCATCCTTCCTTGCATCAGGTTTTTATTACACCAAGTACCTCAAGGCAAGTTGTCCTCAATTATAACGAACTTCATATGTCTTTAATAACTTCTGTTTTGTGTTGTGGTCATGAATGACCTTTTTGTGCTGATGTTTGTTGTATATTCCAGATTCTAGGTTTACACAACAAGAGCTTTCTGCTTGCAAACCAATTTTGACTCCTGGTTGGGTATGGTTGATCTCATATTTAGCCCACTCTAGCTCACAAAAAAGATATTGTTTGTAAGTATTTATATATAATTCTGTCTCCTCTCTCCTGCCATTCAGGTCATTACAACATTCATCTTTATCGGAGTCATCTTTATCCCTATTGGCCTCGCTTCCTTGTTTGCGTCAGAGAATGTAATATATCAAATAGCTCTTATTATTGAATTAGTGCTGTTTTGTAATCAGCATTTTGAAACTACTTATAAACTATTTCCTTGTTGGATTTACAGGTGGTGGAAATTGTGGAACGTTATGATAAGGATTGCATTCCTTCCACTTATAACACCAATAAAAAGGACATGCTTAGATACATTCAAAGCTCCGGAACCAACAAGACTTGTATCAAGACTTTGACTGTCAGTGCAATGCCCTTGATCAAATAACTTCGTGTCCTTTTACATTTGATCTTCTTCTTCATCTTCTTTTCTGAGATTCACAGCATTTAGATGAACCCCTTTAATGCTTTTCTAGGTTCTGAAGAAGATGAAACAACCAATTTTTATATATTATCAGCTTGACAACTTCTACCAGAATCATCGGCGGTAGGTTATGTTGTTCCTTTGGTTCTATGGAATCAATTAATTAATGTGATTTGATTCTTGTTTGTAAAAAAGCTTTTGTTTTCTAGGGGACAGAGCTCCGTCATTATTTTGGTAACATGAGGGCTTCAAACTGACATATAAATATGGAAGCTAAAATTGTAATATTCGGCTAGTGTTTCTTAGTACTTGTGACTTATGATGACCAGAACAGATTAAAAATGCCTTTTTTGAGCACTAATATGGCAGTAATTTTCTGGATCCTCATGGCATCATACCAAGTTCTGACCGATGCAATAGCCATTGATTTAGTAACGGGACGAGTAAAAGGATCAATGCAACTCTTTGCTACCCATCTCTGGTTCTCTGGTTTTTGGGGTCTATGCCATTGTCTTATAGTTACAGGAAGTTTTGGGGAAAGGCTTGTTTGATGTAGAAGACCAAAGATTTCAAGGCCTGAAAGAACAAGTTGTTTCATTTATGCGTCAATTTTTTAAGCAAAACATAGATACATAAAAGGTACACCAAACTTCATGATGCATTCCCATCTTGTTTCTGTAGTTTTGTTACCATCTGATATCTACATTTGGAAAAAGTAGGTGTTACAGCTTGCCACGAGCAAATAACTAGTACCGACACTTAGTTTTGTGCGGACAATCTCTATCAACTTCGTGCCAACAGTAAAGACCAAAGACTGACTTTTCTTTTCGTGTGCCTTTCTTATCCTGTATTCAGTTTTTTCCTTGTAATTCTTGGACGATGTTTTGATATATTTACGGATTCAAAGATGCTGAGATTGTTTGTTTGTTTATTACATTGCAACCTTTATCAAGGAACTGGTGAAGACAGAAACATTTGGTCCTGAATCTCCCACTGCGGGAAAAAGTGGACCCTTCCATTCTTCTAAAGTTTTCACTTGTTCCATTGTTTTTGTTAGACCTTGAGAAATTTCGCATGTCATTCTTCCAAGTGTGGAAGTCTTCTCACAGCTGTATCCTCAGTTTCTAGTATAAGCTTAGAGCTTACTTTTGTTTTTGGGTTTTTTTTTGTTGGATCAGTGCTTAGAACTTACTTTGATAGTGGATATTAAGTTTGTAATAAAATATTTGCTGCACAAGTATCTATGTCAAAAGTACTGAACTCAGCTTCTGATAAAATGTTGTTCTTTTCTCTCTGAGTTGTGGTTCCCTCTGGGGTCTCTGCAGATACGTCAAAAGTAGAAGTGACAAGCAGCTGCGAAGCAAGGCATCCGAAGACGAAACGAAAGATTGTGCACCTGAAGCCAAGTACAAGTACAAACCAATTGTTCCTTGTGGCCTCGTTGCTTGGAGTTTGTTCAATGACACTTATGGTTTTTCGAAGAATAACAAAACTATACAAGTCAATAAAAAGGGTATCGCATGGAAAAGTGATAAACAACACAAATTTGGGTCTGATGTGTATCCTAAGAACTTCCAGAGAGGTATGATTGGGGGTGCAACACTCGACGAAAAGATACCGGTATGTATATATTTTACTTATTTCACCTTCTTGCGTCTTTCTAGCTTTTTTAACTTGGTTTTCTATATTTCCCCTGTTTGTTTCCATTTTTCATCTCTATTCTTTATCTAGTAGCTAAGTGAGCAAGAAGATCTTATTGTTTGGATGAGGACTGCCGCATTACCAAGCTTTCGAAAGCTATATGGGAAGATAGAGGAGGATCTTGATGCTAACCAAAACATAACAGTCGTAATTCAGAATAACTACAACACATACAGTTTCGGTGGAGACAAGAAGCTGGTCCTTTCAACCACAAGTTGGATTGGTGGGAAGAATGATTTTCTTGGCGTAGCATACCTTACAGTTGGTGGACTGTGCTTATTTCTTGCAATAAGCTTCACTGTTTTGTATGTCATCAGACCAAGGTAAGTGATGGTTCATAAAATGTCTTCCAATTGTTTTGCCAGATTTATTGAGGTTCATGTTCCATGTGATTGCATATGCATGTCTTTCTTGGGATTTAGGGTGTCTACTGTTTTGAAGTCCTGATGTGTACCATGAAATCCATGATTTATGCTCTAAATAGACTTAATCCTTTTTTTCTTTCCATAATGTTTCTGGTTGTAGACCATGTGAAGAGACTGAAAATGTTATTATAGGACTTCAAGTCTTCAACACTTTCATTTTGAAGCTGTTGAAATCAATTGGAGTGGTATTACCAATGCTAAAGTCAGTATTGTTAGTTGTAGTTGGTGAGGTTTGAAGCCTGTCAAATGCATGGGAGTACATGGAGCCTACCATTGGATTACCTGATGCAGGACAACTAACAAAAATAAATAAAAGAAGATAAAACCCTAGGCATCCATGTGCCTAAGGACCCGTAGACATCCCTGTGCCTAAGGAGGAAGTAATGATATCTCATATATTTCATAAATAGGCTCAAACTCGTATATTTCATAAACTGCATACATAGAAATATTATAGTCCTTTAAATAGGCTCTTGAAAAGATAACAAAAGGATAAACATAATCTAGATTCCTAATAGGATAACTCCTAAAATAGCGACTGCTAAAACTGTTAAATAAAATCCGAACATCTAAATAGATAATAATAACATAAATCAATATCCTCTCGGATCATATACAAATAGCTTGTGGGGCCATGGATTACTCTTTCTGGTTCCCTATCACTACCACTCCACTTGCGTGAGACAATGAACTTGCCGTTGCTTTTATTTGAATTGAGGAGTTTTTTTATTTTTAATGGCAAAAGCCTTCGTACTGTTCTTTGTAGTTTGCTTTCCAGGGTATCAGCTCCTTCATAGAATTTATCATCCATAGGGAAGTTTTACTTCTGAATTGCAAATTCAAGTGACATCCTAAGTTTCTCAATAGTAAGATCAAATAGGTTTCAAAATTTTACATGGCAATGCTTTCAAGACTTCTTGTTAGGTTTCAATGTAAGTTTAGCTTTGATCTGGTTACTGAGTTAATTTTTTATTTCTCTCTTCATTTAGGCCTATTGGGGATCCATCTTACTTGTCATGGAACAAAAATCCTGCTGGGACTTCAAACTAAGATTTCTTCATTGCCGCACCACTATTGGCATGAGGCTGATCTACCTTATCAATGGATAGAGAAATATTTGGATTTTCCTGTTAAAGAAAAGGTTGCTCGATATGAAAGCTTCCCTTTGAGTTTCATTCGGGACATTCTCTTTGCCATGGAAGAGTTTTTACCTGGTTGTAAGCTACTAACTTCTATATAGAGCTCGGTTGTTATGGAATGGTGGTTTTTATATTTTATGTTGCAAAAAATAAAATTGTTGGTAACGACATGGATTAACAAGGCAGTAGATGGCTTTTTCAAATGTTTTGTTAATCCCTACGGAGTCAACAGAAGTAACTGAGTATAGTATTTCCCTTTTCCTTTATATTCTGTCCTGATACTAGTTCTGCTTTTGGCTTTTGAAATCTGGAAGTGCTTTTTCCTTTCCCTATGAGTGGTGCTGGTACACACTTATTGGATCCAGTAGTTGGTTACTTAGGTACTAGTTTTGTTAAGAGTATATCGGTTTTACTTTTATTTCCGTTTATGGTCATGGTTGGGTTGGTTGGTTCCTAGGTCCCATCTTGGTTTTTATAGCATCGGGGGTGCCCCTTGCAGGCAGGCATCTTTGTCATTTTCGGATTTTCCTTTTGTAAACCACTTACTTAGCCCCCAAAAAAAATGGTCCAGTAAGCTTCTAATTAAACAACAGTCTTAATTATGTGGGAGTCTTACTGCTTACAAGAACTTGCTAATACGCCACTCGACTCTGGAAAGTATCCTCTAAACAAAGGAGCTCCTGGCAACTTGACTCTATTTGAAATCAAGGCCATGCCATAGTTTAATAAACAATCAAGACCCTTCTATAAATCCAAAGTAGTCCATAATCTACTTGATTTTTGGCCCAAAGGATTTTTCTGTGAATCCTCTTTTGCTCTTGTAGATTTTGTAGGCGAGCTCAATCTTGATGCTGTGCATTTTCTATGCATTTAGAGCTTTGATATCTCTTTCTTATAAAGATTGCACCCCTTATTCGTTCTCATGTATATGTTTCACCTTTAAAAAAAAATCTCATGCGTATGTTGGTCGCCTACAATCGAAATTTTGTTTTTCATTTTTTTGAGGGATTTGCATAGTATACCCTTGTTAACTTGGAAAGACTCAAACTTTTACCCTTTTTATTACTGGTAGTTTGATCGATGTGCAAATGTGCACATTTACGGCCCCTAAGTTACGGCAGTTATGTCTCGAGGCTGTTATCCTGCTTATCAGTGGTTACTCTCTAATATCAGCCATAATATGGCTGTATCAGTGATACGGATATGAATCCTAATACTGTGAATTAAAACCCTGGCCAATACATAGCTGAGCATTGGTGTCGGAGGTTTGAACTTTCATCACGTACGATATCGGGTCAATATTTAGACTAAAAATTTGTGATGTTGTTCAATCCCCAACTGAAATTTATGCTCTTCAACATTGTAAGTCTCAGTAGGATATTACAATTTAATTCTCATATTTTGATACCGTCACATTCTTATTGTTGACATTGTTACATTATCAACAGTGTCAAAGGATTTTGATACCGTCACATTCAAATGCGACTCTTTGCTTCCCAACTCTGGTTCTCTCTTTTTCGGACTCTATGCCATGGTCTTATAGTTACATGAAGTTTTGGAGAAAGGCTTGTTTGATGTATTACACCGAAGGGTTCAAGGCCTGAAAGAACAAGTTGTTTCATTTATGCATCAATTTTTTAGGCAAAACTTACATACATAAAAGGTACACCAAACTTCATGCTGCATTCCCATCTTGTTTCTGTCGTTTTGTTATAATTTGATATCTACATGTGGAAAAAGTAAGTGTTTCAGCTTTCCATGAGCAGATAAATAGGACAAATACTTATTTTTGTGCGGACAATCTCTTTCAGCTTCGTGCCAACAGTAAAGACTAAAGACCGACTTTTCTTTTCGTGTGCATTTTCTTGTCCTGTATTCAGTTTTTTCCTTGTGATTCTTGGACCATGCTTTGATATATTTTCGGATTCAAAGATGTTGAGATTGTTCGTCTGTTTATTATATTGCAACCTTTATCAAGGAACTGGTGAAGAGGGGAACATTTGGTCCTGGATCTCCCACTGCGGGAAAAAGTGGACCCTTCCATTCTTCTAACGTTCTCACTTGTTCCATTGTTTTTGTTAGACCTTGAGAAGTTTTGCGCGTCATTCTTCCAAGTGTGGAAGTCTTCTCACAGCTGTATCCTCAGTTTCTAGTATAAGCTTAGAGCTTACTCTTTTTTTTTTTTTTTGAGATAACCGGAAGTCCGGGCCAGCTTGCGTGCATCTGAAGCCAAGTACCATGGCAAGCCAATTGTTCCTTGTGGCCTCATTGCTTGGAGTTTGTTCAATGACACGTATGGTTTTTCGAAGAATAACAAAACTATACAAGTCAATAAAAAGGGTATCGCATGGAAAAGTGATAAACAACTCAAATTTGGGTCTGATGTGTATCCTAAGAACTTCCAAAGAGGCCGTTCAAAAAAAAAAAAAGAACTTCTAGAGAGGTGTTATTGGGGTGCGACACTCAACGAAAAGATACCGGTGTTTATATATTTTACTTATTTCACCTTCTTGTGTCTTTCTAGTTTTTTAAACTTGGTTTTCCATATTTCCCCTGTTTGTTTCCATTTTTCATCTCTATTCTTTATCTAATAGTTAAGTGAGCAAGAAGATCTTATTGTTTGGATGCGAACTGCCGCATTACCAAGCTTTCAAAAACTTTATGGAAAGATAGAGGAGGATCTTGGTGCTAACCAGAAGATAACAGTTGTAATTCAGAACAACTACAACACCTACAGTTTTGGTGGAGACAAGAAGCTGGTCCTTTCCACCCCAAGTTGGATTGGTGGGAAGAATAATTTTCTTGGCGTAGCAGACCTTTCAGTTGGTGGACTCTGCCTAATTCTTGCAATAAGCTTCATTGCTTTCTCTGTTATCAGACCAAGGTAATTGATGGTTCATAAAATGTCTTTCCAATTGTGTTGTCAGATTGATTGAAGTTCATTTTCCATGTGATTGCATATGCATGAGTTGATGTCTTTCTTGGGATTTATGGTGTCTACTGTTTTGAAATGATCTGTTCCGTACATTTTCAGATTTGTTAAAAGACATTGTCAGCTATTTTTGGTTCAGTCTGGAATTATTTTTCGGCTTCAGCATTGTTGAACTCAGATTTGGTATCACCAATGATGGTACCAACTATTCAGTTTTGTTTATGCACTACCTTTATCATTTTGGTAAATTTGGTTGACCTTGTTATTGTCTACTATTTTTTTCTGAATTTATTTGCGTCTTAGTAAGACATTTTTTTGTATTAGGCTAGGTAATGAGCCTGCAATTTTCTTACTTGTGGCGACGTCTTTCTTTAGGTAAGACTGAAATTTATTGTCATTGTATACGGTAATGTTTCATTTTTTATACTCACCAATGAAAACATGTTTCATTTGTTATGTATGTACACAAGGATGGAGACAGGGAGACAAGTGGTGGCGACCACCACCAAAAGGTTTTCAAAAAAATGCAATTATTATATAGAAAATAAAATTTTATCCCCGAATTATATAGACTTGTCGTCACTAAATTTTTACGATATTATAGGTTTTCGTTGAGTGGATGAATATTCATAATGCAATATGTTTTTTTTTTTACATGCAAAAAATTTACCTTGTCCTAATCTAAGGAGCAAGGAAGAGAATCTTATAGAGAAACTTATTCTATCCTTTTGTTCTATGATAGCATGTTCTAACTGAAATCATACGAGTAGATTTTACGTTTTTGGTGCAGTGACTAATTACTGTTGTTATTTTTTTATGATCCTTAAAAGTGCAAACCAGTGTATTTTCTTTTCCAAATAAGGTAAAATAGGACCAGTCCACGAACTTCCCTAAAATTGGTATCGAGCTAGTTATTTCAAAGATAATAACCGCGAACGTCCAGCAACAAACACGACGGGAGATTAGTTTTGGGTATTTTGGTGCTGTATGAATACTGTTTCTTAATTTGTTTAATAAAAATGCAAGAAAAGTCATGAATACTGTTTGCTAATTTAATTACATAAAATGCAAGAAAAGTGAAGGGGTGGGAGAAACATAAAAAAAATACGATGGTGTGATGAAAGGTGATTAAGAGGAGACAGCAAAATACGGTAAATTAGAAGAAGGATAAATGCCGCCCCAACTTGGTTCAGTCATGGAAATTGGAAGGGAAGTATTATAGTTTCATTAATAAAATTGGGTTGATTAGAAGGTTGTTATTCTAAATTGCTCTCTCTCTCTCTCTCTCTCTCTTTCTGGGACGCTGTTTTATGTTGGAAAAATTAGCTCGGAAATATTAAACTTGAGAATGAGTACGACATTTGAGCAATGAGCACAACATAGTATAGTGATAAGAAACTCGTCTTGGGTGCAAATCTCCTTAGTTATAATGAATTTCTTCGCGTGCTAAATTACTCAAATGCATATAAATAATTTATGCATTTAAAGGCAATGTTCAGCAGTTGTTCTCCATAAATAAAAGGTTTCAAAATTAAAAGTAATGCCTCGTTTAATATGGAGTTATAAAATGATGTATTCCCTCCGTCCCAAAATGATAGTCCATTTTGGGACTGCGTGCCATTTTCAACGGCTTATATCTTTGAATGTGAACCTCAAAAAATATCCATTATGGATTTTGTTTGATAAATCTCATTGAGAATTTTAATACGGTGCAAAAAAATTCCAAATTTTTTTTGATAAATACATTATTTTTTAGTTTAAAAATTACACGTAATTTCGTAGTGGACTATCAATTTGGGACGGAGGGAGTAATGTACTAGTACTTGGGGACCACAAGTAACAGAGTTAAGGTGAATGTGAAGTTGGGTGACGTGGCAGCCAAATAAGGGTGGAACAGGGACAGGGTACAGCAAAGGGGGGCAGAAGATCCGAAGCCCTCCAAACACGCCTTCGACCTTTTCGCGTGAAATTCCTAATCCTAGTTTAATCCGAACTTAGTATAATCCTCGGACCTCGAGTAATCTGATTGCTTATTTTTCGATATCCATAACCACAAAAGCTCCTATAGCATACGAAACCCTAACTTCGTACCTACCTTCTAGAGAGAGAGAGAGAGAGAGAGAGAGAGATGATGATGGTGCAAGTAGACGAAGAAGAGGAAGGGACAACAAATCTGTTGGGTCGTCATAGAAAGAGAAAAAGGGAGGTTAGATTAACCAAATCAATTGCTACAGATTATGACTCATCAAGCGACGACGGTGATGTTTTTCGTGCGGGCGCGACAAAGCGACTCTTGTGCTGCTTCCGTGGCGTGGTGACGAACGATGGGAAGGACCAGTCTGAGTTCCAGGTAACAACTTGCTTCCAGCATCATTTTGCAAGCTGTATTATTGGCTATTCCAAATTGTTGTGGGTTAATAATAGATGGAAATATTAAAAATACCTAAGATTTGCCTTATCATATTTTTTCTCGTTATTCCTACTCTTAATATGTAAAGCTGTCACTACAGGTAATCAACCTCTCCAATGAAATCCTCTTCGGTGGACGCCTCGTCGGTCGGTGGAGGTCAATCAAGATGAAAAAGAATAGGAAGAGGAAAAGTGCACCCCGTGTTGCGGCAGTCTTTCCCCGCCTTACCATGGGTAGATTCCCAGCTTCTACCTCCCTTGCTTTCATGGGCACCACCCTCTGTTGCGTCGGCGGTGACTTCTCACGCGACTTCTTCCTATTGGATGCTGCCAAGGAGGATCAAGTATGGCGAAGAGGACCTCCCATGCTCGAGTACAGGAGTTGTCCTCGCGTTTTGGCTTTCGGCAGCAACCATTTGTTTGTCTTTGGGGGTTGCAGCACTGAGCCATCACCCTTGTCGTCGTCACGGGCAGCATGGGCGCATCATCTCGCTTCATGGGCCGAGGTCTACGATAAGATCAAAGAAGAGTGGACCCATCTACCTCCCTTGCCGTCGGGTATTCCTGCTCCGATTGGAGGGCGCGACACCACTTTTGCTTCTGTAGTAGTTGGAGCGGAGGACTCCAGATCGATCCTGGTTATTTGGGGAGACTCAATTTGCACGTATGATCCCATTAGTCATACATGGTTCTGCTCCTACCCTTCTTATCCTCAACTTCCCACGATTTTGACACGGGATTCGGTCGCCATAGGTAGTACATTGTATTGCTTTGAACGCTCTAGTGGCTGCCTGTACGCTTATGATTTTGAAAAGAGAATCACCTTTGGGGGCCCTCTTCAATGTCGAAATGTCAAGAATCTCCTAGATGGCTGGTCTCTCGATCGTGATCTGATCTTGTTTCCCTTTCCGAAAGCTAGTGACGATGACAATGGTGAACACCATCTCTGTTTTGCTTGGTGTAAAAACATCCCCCGACTTCGTCATTCAGCCTGCCTTCTTTCCGGCGAGCCCTCCTTCATTGACTATACCTACCTCTACTTTGTTAAAGTCCGTGTTTGCAAACTCACTAGCCCCCGGAGTTCTCTATTTACTGGTTTCTTAGACGCATACGTCGTCCATGGAGGGTGTTATCCAATCAATCACCCTTTCCGGCTTCGAGATGCAGTTTTGATGTGAGTACATCAATTAATTGCTCTTTGTTCTTTTATGGTTTGTATTTTTTACATTGTGAATTCACTAACTTACCTCCTCGTACAATTGCTAATGGTTGCATATATTCGAAATTGCAGGGATGGAGATTGGGATGAAGTGCAGGGACTAGAAGTATTGTCTCCCTATGGAGTCAACAGAAGTAACTGAGTATTTCCCTTTTCCTTTATATTTTGTTCTGATACTAGTTCTGCTTTTGGCTTTTGAAATGTAAAAGAGCTTTTCCCTTTCCTTGTGAGTGCTGCTGGTACACACGTATTGGATCCAATAGTTAGTTACTTAGGTACTAGTTTTGTTAAGAGTGTATCAGTTTTACTGTTATTTCCGTGTATGGTGATTGTTGGGTTGGTGGGTTCCCAGGTCCCATCTTGGTTTTTATAGCCTCAGGGGTGCCCCTTGTAGGCAGGCATCTTTTTCTTTTTCGGATTTTCCTTTTGTAAACTACTTACTTAGCCCCCCAAAAAAATGGTCTAGTTAGCTTCTAATTAAACAACAGTCTTAATTATGTGGGAGTCTTCCTGCTTACAAGAACTTGCTAATACGATGCTCGACTCTGGCAAGTATCCTCTAAACAAAGGAGCTCCTGGCAACTTGACTCTAGTTGAAATAAAGGCCATTCCATAGTTTAATAAACAATCAAGACCCTTCTATAAATCCAAAGTAGGCCATAATCTACTTGATTTTTGGCCCATTGGATTTTTCTGTGAATCCTCTTTTGCTCTTTTTAGATTTCATAGGCGAGCTCAATCTTGATGCTGTGCATTTTCTATGCATTTAGAGCTTTGATATCTCTGTCTTATGAAGATTGCGCCCCTTATTCGTTCTTAAGTATATGTTTCCCCTTCAAAAAAAAAAATTCACCTGCGTATGTTGGTCGCCTACAATTGAAATTTTGTTTTCCATTTTTCGAAGGGATTATCTGCATAGTAGACCCTTGTTAACTTGGAAAGACTCGAACTTTTACCCAAGGACAGCTTTCTTTATAGAAGATGCACATTTACGGCCCCTAAGTTACGGCAGTTATGTCTTGAGGGTGTTATCCTACTCATCAGTCGGTCCTGTCCAATATCAGCCATAATATGGCTGTATCAGTGATACGGATATGAATCCTAATACTGTGAATTAGAACCCTGGCCGATACGTACCTGAGCATTGGTGTTGGAGGTTTGAACTTCCATCACGTACAGTATCGATTCAATAGTTGGACTAGAAATTTGTGGTGTTGTTCTATCCCCAAGTGAAATTTATGCTCTTCAACATTGCGAGTCTCAGAATAGGCAGTCTGTGTGACATTTGAGATGGCTTGCGAGCTCACATTATTTGAACTAACTGTGGCGGTGGTGGCAATATCTCGCCTTAGTTGTAATTTCCCGTTGCATTACTTCGATGGTGAAGGTAATCTCCTGTCTTGCACAATTTCCAATGGTCGAGCTATCTCCCCTTTATTTGTGATTGTGTGAGATATAAAATTATAATGTAAGACTCTCGGTCCACCAAGTTTTGGTTTCATGAGTTTCGTATGGATTTGTGGTAGGTAACTATGGCGACTACTTTCCATTTCATGTATTGTAAATGGGATATAGATGACAATAATGCTTTGTTGTTTTAGTTTATTTACTAATTATCATATGGCCTCGCATAGCTATTTAGGTCTTTCTTCCCCCATCATTTCCATCGATACTATTAGTGGTCTAACTCTGATTGACAACATTTGAATGATAGACTGTAAGCAGCTTGTTTTTTTTCTGACAAGTGTCATTTGTCTTGATCTCTCTCTATTGAATCATTTCATCAAGGCTAAGTAGGAGTATATTATTAATTATATCCTCTTACTTTGTTGGTATATCCCGGACCTACAATCATAATCCGAGTCATTCATCTTGCAAAACACAATAAAAATAACATTTGCGGTAAAATTAAGTTTGATTAAATGGTAGACAAAATGTGCTTTCCAATGCTCTGGACTATGAACGAAGGAAGCACGGTAATGTGCACAGAAATTGATTTGAATCTTTAGGTCTGCCCTCTCTGATGCATTTCAGCTTTGATTTGGGGGCATGGTTCCACAGCAAAACGTCCCTTTAGCTCCTTGGTTCTTGGAGGTATACGGGGCCACTGTTCCAGTGGTATTCTGAGAGCAGCCACTTTGTGCATATATTGTCAAAGGTTAGGTCTGTCTCCAATACTCCCCCACCCATACCCCCAATGATTGGGGACTGGATGGGTTGTGGTGGTGGTGTAATAATTATGATATGTACTTTCTTGAATTTTAAGGAACTTAAATGGGCCAATTGTTTGCCCTATTTATTTTTCTGTTACATGTTTTACAAGAAGTCTTGGGTTACTCTTCCATCCCAAAGAGTTCGTTTGGATTTTTATCATCATAGACCAGTTGTATCCATCAGCTTTTGGGATGCTGGCCCTTCTCTCCCTGTTTTTTTGTTTTGGGATAAATACCTCCCCTTCTCTTCCAATTACGCTTTCGATATTGCTTATAAGCCCTCATGTTGCGTTGTTTTTTCCAAATGGTATAAAGGCCATTAAGGGTTTGAGTTTGTGTGGTGTTCCTCTCAAAAGCCAGTGCCAGGCCAGATAAAGCTATAATAGTTAATAACATTTGCCAACTTAAGTTCATGTTGTGCGTTAGACCTTTTTGTCCTCGGTATCATCGCAACTCCGAAATTGATCTGGCGGGCATAGTATGTAGCGGTGTGTTTCGACTAAACCGTGAATAAACAGTCTCAGATGGCAGCCTGTTGTAGACCACATCAACAAAATAATTTGTCCAGCATGAAAATCGGTGTGTTGCCAAGAAATGAAGAGGCATCCGTCTCACTAAGGATTGCATCCCTGCTGTGTTGTTTATTTATATATTGGTGCGCTAGATTAGAATCCACGAATCGGATGACTGTTATAGGAGTAGAACCAGCATGCGAAAAAGAAGCCTCGCCGTCCAGGATGTATGGCGCTGGACCACTAAACAGAGCAAGCATTTGTCCACGATCATTGCTTAACCAGTAAGATAATTTCGTTTCATGGGGACCCCAGTAGGAACTATAATCAGTGATCTGATGTTGTAGTTCCGTAGGTTGTAGATGAAACACGTTAGGATTCATGTTTGGATCCATGTAGAGAGAGAGGGTGAGAGAAAGAAAGAATGCCAGATGATCAGTAAGATGGGCAGTGTTAAACAGAGGTAGCAGTGGGTCGTGAAGACAGAGTGAATAATTTTTGGATAGAGTTAGCAGTGAGGAAGACAAAGCACTCTATCTTTGAACTAAACGAGAGTAAGGTTTGGCATAGGAAGAATGGAGGTGACAGTGGTACTGATTGGAGAAGGTGAAGGGGAGGGATTGGGAGTGGAAGAAAACCGAGATGTACTGTACCGGAAGAAAAACGGGATACTTAAGGCTCTGTTCCGTTCCGGCCCATATACTGCTCTATCTCGGTCGTTCCGGGCTGTTCCGAGCCATCCCGTGCATTTTCCGTAATTCGGCTGGTACAAAAAGTCCAGAATTTTTTTGGATTTCTGTACACCAAAAATGCAGATTTTTGTGTTCTACATTAATGAAAAATGGTTATAGAGAGATGAAAGGTAAGGACGGTGCGAAATATTCATCTGAAAAAATGGTGGATTTGAGATGAAAGAAAGTGGAAAGGAGAGAGAGGTGATGGAATGGTCGGAAAAAAGGGGCTATGAAATTTACCAAAAAAAAAAAAATGGGGGGCTATGGTGGGGTATTGAATGAAAGGAGAGAAAAGAGGAGAGAGGAGGCGGAGTGGAGCAAGAGAAGTGGGAAATAAGGGGCTCATAAGGAGTCGAGCCGCTTATGACTGCCTATCTTGTCTTCTTTCTTATTGTCATTTCCAAGATTCCAAGATAAAGTGGGTGTTTTATTTTATTTTTTTGAACTGCAAAAGGGTGAGAAGGGGCAACCAGAATAACAATCCCCATGGACGTGATCATAGGGATTCCTGACCCGCTGTTGAATGTCCGGTTGAGCCATAGCTATTGTCTGAATAAGAGAGGCTGTCGCTACAACACCACCTAGGTGACTAGTTGGTAAAATGCATTCCTTGCAAATCCACACAAGTCGAGCAATGGCATGGGAGAGATTTGAACCTAAATGGTCCATGCACAAAGAAAGAGGAGAAACTTATCACACTCATCTTGGCCAACTAGACTACCACCTTAGTGGTAAGATAAAATGGTTTGAGCTGCTATTTTTCCTGAACATGTAAATAAGGAGGTTAGTTCAAAAAATGTAAATAAGGAGGTTTTATCCCATGCACAAGCACAAAAGATAGTAGGTGAAAGTTTCATATTTTTAGAGAATTATACCGTAGTGTGTTGCGATCAATTCGGAATGGTATGCCGGTACACATTGATACCGGAATGTACCATCCCAATAAAAAAAAAACGGAATGCTCGCTGGTACGAGATTAATAACTTTGGTGTGGTAGGACTGGGCTGTAAATTGAAGTAAATGGAAACAAAGTAAATGGCTAGTAGTTGGGTAGCAGTGTAGCACTACGGGTACGTTTTTAAAAGTATGACGAGAGTTTATTTTTTTGCCATTCAATATACATTAGACATCAGTGGGAGTTAAATCGGGAGAGTTAGTGAGTTAATTCGCAAAGAGTCTAGAAGCTATCTATAACCCTAAACCCCAAATGCATCCGCCCCAAAAAGGATGTCCAAAAACACTATTTACACTTCTAAAAAAAATTCTTTATTTGATATTTTAATTATAATACTTTTTGTGATTTTAAAAACTTATTATTCTAATAAAACTATGTGTGTAATACCCCAACTTATCAACGCAAGTACTATTATTAGTGTTTCTAAGCATGTTCCGTTAAAAAAAAAAACTAAGCATGTTCCGTTCAAAAAAAAAACCAAGCATGTTAAGAGTAACAGATTATTTGTCACACCGTAGACAAAGGGTAGGACGATGTGTGGATACATAGCTGTTGCACACCTCTCTTGGTGAATTAGCATGCATATTGAGGTTTCATGAGGAGTTTTTGGATGGAAAAGCCTGGAGACAAATGTCTGGGTCCTCGTTCCTTAGAAATTAAGGGAGACTTTTGTTAGCGAATCAAATGGGTCAATTGAATCCGTTTGGGTAGAAATTCCGAAGGTTGTTTACAGTATAGTGTTAGGATTTTCGGAATTTCACAACGCCCTACGGATCTTGGAAACTACAAATCACAGAAATCACAAAAGCAAATAGTGGTGCGTAATGAAACCGGAAAGAAAAACGAAACACAAGATATACGTGGAAAACCTCAACGCAAGGAAAAATCACGGGAGTCCCACCAGTCCACTATGAAATCGATTAAGAGTACAAGTCTTCTCGCAATCTTCCGGAGAAATGCGTTTTCTCTCGCCTCTCTATACATGTTTTTCGCTAAAAACTGATAACCCTAGCTATGAGCAAACTGCTATATAAATAGGTCGGGCCCTATGGCTGAAATTACAGGTCCAAAAAATATCGTTTTCGCTGCAGTCCGAGATGCTCCTAAAGTATACTCTGTATCCCTGGGGGAGCCCCCACCCACGGTATAAACCACTGCTGAAGGTTGTCTTCACCCCAACATATAGAATCTTTTCAATCAACTGTTACCGATTTAGATTCAGGTTGGCTTTGGAGGCGAGGGATGTGTTAACAAAAGGCCAAGAAGATCAAGCCACTTCACCTAAAGGTCAAGACGATCAAGCTACTTCAACTAAAGACTGTGCCACGTCATCAAGTTTGTTAGACTCTTAGCTTAGCCAGCTTAAACCGCCATTAGTTGTAACCGACTTAATTAGTTTCAGTTTAGTTTGTTATGCTTAAGTCAAAAGTATAAAGTGTATCTCTGGTGTGTGCTTCTGTATCACGATCATAATCAATGAACAGCATTTCATTCTCTCTCTCTCTCTTTCTCTCTCTCTCTAAAAGTTGTTATGGTATCAGAGCCCTAGAACGACGCAAGTCGAAGAAATAGCACAACTTCTACATCAAACCAAGGGTTTCACTTGATCATACCAAACAGAATCGAGTAATCAGCCATGGCTTCAACGAATTCTGCATCAAATTCAACTTCGAGTTCATCTTCTGCGTATCTTCCTCCATATCTCTCATTTCTGATTGCCAATTTCCAGTCATTCATTACAATTCGACTAGACACTTCAAACTAGTTTGCATGGAAAACTCAAGTAGAAAATGCTCTTAAAGCAAACTGTTTGTTCGAATTTGTTGATGGATCTGTTCTTGTACCTGCTTCTCATATCATAGATTCTTCAGGAAACAAGATTTCTAATCCAGATTTTAATCAATGGACTACTATTGATCGTATGCTGCTTTCTTGTCTCATTGCAACCCTAACACCTTCTATTCTTCCACACATCGTTGGATCTGAACATACTTATCAATTCTGGAACAAGCTTGAGGAAAAGTTTAGTCTCTTATCACGCTCACACATACATGATCTCAAAAGGAGACTGTATAATTTCAACAAGACTGATCCAATGGAGAATACCTTGACTCTATCAAAGAATTAGTCCATAAATTGGCTGCCTCAGGGCATTTTGTGGATGATGAGGATTTGATATTCCATACTCTAAATGGAATAAAGACTGGCTATGATTCTTTTAAACAGACTATTCGTACTATGACTGAACCTCTCTTGTTTAGTACATTCTCCTGTATGCTCATGGCTGAAGAGTTACATGTGGAAAATGATAGTGTGAATGCTGCTTCAATACTGGTTGCTCAGGCTTCTAATGTGCCATCTAGTAGTTCTTCTAATCCCGTGAGTGTACAATCTGGTACTACACCAAATGTGTCTTATCAAACACCTGGAATACAGTTGGGTACAACATCACAATCACCACCACTTATACCTCTCCCTTTTCAGTTTCCCTTTCCTGCACCACAACAACAACAGCTCTATCCTTCTACCTACAGTGGAAATACCAGGTTTAATAGAAATAACCAAAGGTACAACAAAAATCAGTTCTCTAACCAATTCCAAAATCAGTTCCCTCCATTTAATCTGTTTTCAAATCCATTGGCTCCTTCTATGCCTACTGGAGGCTGTCAGATACGTGGTAGAACCAACCACTTGGCCTATTCATGCTATTATAGACAAAATTTGGCGTTTAGACCAATGGGAAGATCAAGTAATAATGTTGTTTATGGACACCCTAGGGATTCTACAGGGCAAGGTGCATACACACCTTCTCCACATTTTTCTCCTCAAGGGATGACTCAGGGCTTTTCTTCTCAAGGGAATTTTCTGCACGAGGACATTTTGGGGGAAATTCTGGTTATGGTCATACTCTAAGCAGTCCTGGTTTTGGGAATTCAGCACAAGCACTCTTTGTTTTTCCAGATGTTATGGGATACTACAATCAAGTTCCCTCCTATGGTGATTATGCTTTGGGACTCACTGCTCAATCCAGTGTTCCTCAGCCAAGTCAAGGATATTCTACTAATATTGATGCACCTTCAGCTCCTTGGTTTCTTGATTCAGGAGCAACTTCTCATGTAACACATGATTCTTCTTAAATTTAGACTTCACGTGGTGGTATTGGAACTAATTCTGTTACTGTTGAAATGGGCAGGCTATTCCAGTTGCCCGCTCAGGTAAAGGCATTTTGTCTACACCTTCCCACTGTTTTGATTTGTCTACAATTCTTCATGTTCCTCACATCTCTCATAACCTATTATCTGTACATCAGTTTGCTAGAGATAATAATTGTGTCATCATTTTTTACTTTTGTGGCTATGTCATTCAGGACAAAGCCACACTCCAAATCCTGCATCAAGGGAACTGTCACAAGAGGCTCTATCCCCTGCTTCATTCTTCTAATTCAGCTACTGCACTTTTAAGCATTCTATCCTCCACTACTCAATGGCATCACAGACTTGGCCATCCTCATGCTGGTTTACTTCCTATCCTATCCAAGACTTACAATCTTTCTATACCTACTGCTGCTCATTTAGAATGCTACTATTGTAATAAGGCTAAAAGCCATAAAATTCCTTTTCATTTGTCCACTTCACACACTAGTGCACCATTTGAACTAGTGCACATGGATGTTTGGGGACCCTCCCCTGTTGTTTCTTTCTCTGGCTTCAGATATTATCTACTATTAGTGGATGACTTTACCAAAAATTGCTGGCTTTTTCCCTTATTTGCTAAGTTAAAAGTTACCTCTTGTGTACAAGCTTTCAAAGCGTTTGTCTCTAATCATTTTTCAACTTCTATTAAAACATTTAGAACTGATAATGGAGGATAATTTCTTAGTAAGCTCATGGCTTCTTTCTTTGCTCTTTTTGGTATTCTCCATGAAACTACATGTCCACATACCCTAGAGAAAAATGGGGTGGCTGAAAGAAAGCATGGCCACATAGTTGAAACTGCTACTGCTCTACTTCAGCAAGCCCAACTTCCTATTAAGTTTTGGTTGGAAGCCATAACCGCAGCTCTTTATCTCATCAATAGATTACCAAATTCATCTATTGACTTCAAAGTGCCTTTTCATATTCTTTATAATAAAGCACCTGAGTACCATCTTCTTACGCCATTTGGTTGGTGCTGCTTTCCTTGGCTTCGTCCATATGCTTCTAATAAGCTTGCTCCTAGATCCACTACTTGCATTTTCTTGGGATATTGTGCAACTACCAAAGGTTATAGATGTCTTGACTGTAACGCCCCGAAAATTAGGTACGTTAATAAATAATTTTTATTTATTCTAAAATAAAAACTTTATTAAATCTCAAAATCTGAATTCCCCAACAATAAACTAAAAAGTAGCTACATTATTACAACCAAAATAAATTAACCTCTAACATTGTTAGAAAATTTTAAACTATTATTTAAAATTCAACTGAAAAAGAATGACAGAGCCATCTAACTAAATAACTACTGGTAGAGGCACGGCTCCGCCACACCATATCAATCTTCTTGCTCTATCGCCCCGAAATCAGCAGGCTCTTCATCTCCCTCTGTACCTGGCGTTGGGGACGCCAGGGGCCACACAACACAAGTAGCACCGTGAGTGATAAAATTACACTCAATAGGACACTCAAACTACCCCATTACTAAAGTATGCTCATGTAACAATTTCTAGCATTAAAAGCACGTAAAGTTGAGATTTATTAACAGGTCATGTAGTACGAAATATGCTAGATATCTAATTGTTCCTTAACACAGTCATGGTTTCGTCTTTCAATATATATTTTTCTTTTCCAAAATAGCCACATTATTCGTCACCAACTTCCACCGATAGTATACTTCCGGCGCCCGATCACACAGCAAAGCTACATAAAGGTATACTGCGCATGGCTCACGAATGATCACCCATTGATCAATCTCTATCCGACATTGATTCCCACCCACAGTATACTTCCGTCGCCCGATCACACAGCGAAGCTACCTAAAAGTATAAACTGCGCATGGCTCAAGACCCATACCGGACGCGTCCCACCCCACAATCTTGTTTTGATATTAATAAACATTATCCATCCATTTAAATTAACAAAATAATGAATATGACAAAGTTATGATTTGTACTTCAATGCGGGCCCACATATCACACAAGTCAAATAATTTAGGCCGATAGCACAAAATAAGTCGGACGTGGTAGTTTCACAAAGATAGAGCAGACAACAACTTAAAATATTAAAAATAGTAAAAAAATTCCAAAAATTCCGAAACTTAACAGAATTATAGGGAATCCAATTATGAACAACTTTTATGTTTTATGAAAAATCTAACGGTCATTTTAAAAGAGGTCAAAACGGATCCGAAGATAGTTCGGTCTAGCTGTCCAGAAACAGCACAGAAACCTTTCTTTAAAAATTCATATCTTTCTATACGTATCTCGGATCGGAATAAGTTCTATATGAAAGTTGCTTAAAATTTCGTAAGCTACAACCTTTATGTTTTGAGTTTTTCGTGAATCTGATTCTAAATGCCCGAAAACGTACAGAACAGAGGACGGGGTACACGTACTCATTTTTCAATATATGAAACGTATAAATTTCGATTTTTCCGTTACCAACTTGACTCCCTATCATATCACCATGTATGATCATAAAGCGCATCCTTTCGAAATATTAACAACGATATTAAAACCACGTAATTAACATCACTAAAGTAAAAGTTAAGTTCAGGTATCCTATTTTTCTTTTGAAGTCCTAGCGTGCTACAAACGGAAGATAATTTAAGGTGGTGGAACGGTTGAGTTCTCGGAATATATTTCTGTGAAAAGAGAGAGATTGTTTGCGTGGGAAAAATAAGATTAAACGGTAAACAAAAAGATAAAATTTTTACCGTACGAGAGGAGACGAACCAAAAGCAATGATTTTCCAAAAAGCTTTTGCCGTTAATGGGGAAGAATTAAGTATGAAAGTGGAACCAAAAATGGACTGCCGTGGGTTGATGTTTATAAGAGGCAAAGATGGCTAAGGAAAATATTGACCAATGGGTAAGAATTGGAAGGAAACTAATTGGTTGGAAGATTTGCTATAAAGATGGAAATGGGAACAATGAAATTGGTCAAGAAGATTTATCAATGGAATTTGGAAATGTGGAAGATATCACCGAGGGAAAATTCCGTGGAATATTTTGGAAGAATCATGGAATTGTGCTAACAAATTACAATCAATTAAATCAGTGGAATATGGAAAGATACTTTCCTAACGTATTTATTTTTTGTAATTTGGTTTCCCTATTCTAGTATAGGAATAATGCGAACTAGAAAACCCAATTAGGTAGCTAACTTATTAGGAACCAATACATATATATTGCATAATTAACAAATGCGTAATTAACACATTAGGAAATAATACATATAAATCGTAGAAATATATAAATCTATATAATGCATATATTCAAATTAATATACCTAAAGGTCAAGAGGATCAAGCTACTTCAACTAAAGACTGTGCCACATCATCAAGTTTGTTAGACTCTTAGCTTAGCCGGCTTAAACCGCCATTAGTTGTAACCGACTTAATTAGTTTCAGTTTAGTTTGTTATGCTTAAGTCCAGAGTATAAAGTGTATCTCTGGTGTGTGCTTCTGTATCACGATCATAATCAATGAACTGCATTTCATTCTCTCTCTCTCTCTCTCTAAAAGTTGTTAGGATGGACAAGCGTTTTATAAGTTTCTCAAAGAGATACTTGTAAACATTGTTTTTCTTTTAGAGATAAATTATTAGAATTCTATTCTTTCCGTTTACGTGGTGCTTGAAAATCATGGTCATTACAATGTGAGATCTATCAAACAAGATTCATATTGTATATATACAAATCATTATAAATAAAAATATATATAAATAATTTTATGATAGGTGTGAATAGTATTTTTGGACATCCGTTTTGGGACGAAGGGAGTACTATTTAGAATTAGATACTTCAATTCTATTTTTCAGTCATCGGTTATGAATTAGTAAATATAATAAAACTTGAACAGAAATTAGGTACTTCAATTTTATTGCGTTAAAGTCGATACAACATCTTGCATCTTTTGTGATAAGGACTTGGAACATTTGATTGTTAATTGAAGTCAATTTCATGATATTTGTTGTCCAATGATAGTTTATTTTATAATGATATTGGAAAAAAATTCGATGTATATATAAATACACAATGGCATTATCGCTAAATTCGAAACGGTACCCGATACCGATATCATACCATACTAGTAAAAAAAACAGTACGTTATTCAGAACCTTGCTCGATAGAGGTGCACAGATATAGAATTTTCTTTATCGGATGGGAGTATATATATATTTTGATCGTCCGAGTAATATTTTTTTATCATGGAAAGTAGAGAGGTATATAATACGTAATTTGATGTGTGTACGGTGAATTTTCAATTTTAAAAAACAAAACTTTCATTTTGGCAAATGTTACTGGAACATTAATACGCGGCATGCAAGTAGGGGTGGGCATGTGTCGTCGTGTGTTCGTGTCAGAATTCTCTTAACCCTAACATAATTTGTATATGTTTTCGTGATATCGTGTCGCGTCATAATCGTGTTTCGTATCAGAAATAGCCGATCCTAAACCACTAACTTCGTATCGTGTACTCACATTGTGTCGTGTCGAAAATACTCACCCTGCATACAAATATGACCCTTTGAAGCCTCAGAGGTGTGCTAAAAATGCGACAAAATGAGAGAATTTTGTCGCACACTGCACAATACCCCTGATCCGTGTTGTGATTGGTGTACAGTGCAGGTAATAAAGAAAGCAATACTCTTCTATCTGATTGGCGTGCAGCAGTGCAGGTAAAGAAATTAGTACTCAAAGTAATATGTCATCCTGTTGCTAGCATTAAGGAGGATTTCCTTTTACGAGTAAGTTTGCTTCCGTACAATTTGGTAACATTAAAGAGGCGACCCAGTAATGCTGTAAAGGGACGATGGAAATGTACAGAGAGTGCAGATTGAGGTTCTCATAACACAGTGACTCGTCGCTTTCCAAAAAATACGGGCAGGCCAAAGGATTTTCTTTTTAAGTTTTCAACAAATATTTCTATGGTGCCCCAACCTTTCTTTAGTTAAAGCATAAGTAGCTTTAACTCCGTTAGTTTTTTTGTGTTATGAAACAACGTAGTTTTGATTCAGAAACAAGAAAGGGGGTTGTGAGTTATTGAATTTTCTTTTTGATATGTTGTCAAACCCACAATAAAACTCTCATAAGATTCTCACAGAGAAATCCTCATAGAGGATCCGGATCCATAACGGGTCCATACTCTCTCCTACAGCATAGTGATTTTGCAGAAGAAAAATATTTACCCCTGCAATTTTTCCCTGCGGTATTTACCTACCAAAATTAAGATATTTAGGGTAGTTTGCCAAATGACTTTATGAGATAAAATCACATTTTCCATTTTAGGAAAGTTTTACGGAGTTGTGATAAAATCGTATTGTTTTCCAAATGATAAAATCTAGGTTTGATAAAAGTTTATTTGAGGATGGGTTTTATGGGTTTTGATAAAATCATGTTCCTTGCTTTTATCATTTGAGTCTGGGTTTTGCAAAGGATTTCCTTTTAAGTTTCAGAAAGTCTAGGTACCCTGAATGGGTATCCAGAATATGTTCAGAATTTGAATTTTAACGGTCAAGATTTAAATTATGGGTATATTTTCTATGTACATAGCAGTGCTCTTTAAGTTTTCAACGTATACCACTTCTTATAAAAAAAATTCCCTTTTACGTTTGACTCATGTAACTGCGTCCTTTATCAAATTTTTTTTTTTTCACCATTCAATATACGTGAGGGTTAGCGGGGGAGTTAGTGAGTTAGTCCAGAGGGGGTCAAGAAACTATCTGTAGCCCTAAACCCCAAATGTCTCTACCGAAATTCGAAGCTTGGTCTCGCTTGTGGAAAAACCAGGAGATAACCGCTAGGCTACAAGCCCTTGGTTCTTTATCAATTGATTTTGTTCTAATTTTGTTCCCTTTTACGTTTAATTAATTTAAAATAATTTTCCGAGTGCGCAAAAGAATTTCAGCTCAAAAATTGGATGTGTACGTGGTCGATCCAATCATCCAAGGTTCATTCAGAATAAAAATTGGATGATTCGATCGACCACCTACATATATCCAATAAGCTGAAATTTTGTGATTAAAATTAGTCAACGGTTCAGATCCAATAAGCTGAAATTTTGTAATTAAAATTAATCAACAGTTCGGATTGTCTGGATTGTCTGTTTGGGACTCAAAAGTGAGCCCCAAATGGCAATGTACCCGGTTCCTTCCCTCCCCATTCGGTACCATCGGTCCGCAAACTAACTGTTAAGAGCTTCCAAAACACAATACCAGTGACATGCAATAGAGAAAAGAAGCTTCTTCTGCTCCATATCATTCATAAATATTTTGGTCACCAGTCACAGTACAAGATTAGCATCACCCTACAAAACCATTGAGAACTAATTACAGTTGATCTAACTATAGTTCCTGAAAACAGAGCATAAGATTATCGTATATTAGCTAGTAATTCTTTTAGTAGATGCCCACTATAAAAAACAAAAACTACAAAACCACTGTGAGATCTAATCAGAGTTCCTCAAAACTGAGCATAAGATTAACCACGTGTAGTAGCTAGTAATTCTATAGTAGATGCCCACTATAAACAACAAAAAGTGGGTAAGCTACAACTACTGCTGAGGCCACACCTGCTGCTGATACTGCTGCTGATACTGCTGAGGCCACACCTGCTGCTGAAACTGCTGAGGCCACACCTGCTGCTGATACTGTTGAGGCCACACCTGTATCAAAAACTGTAGCGGCCAAACTAGCTGATCATACTGCTGAGGCCAAACCTGCGGAGGCAAAAATTGCTGGGTAGAGTTCAATGGCAATGTCTTCCCACAAACACAAACCTAGCGTTATTAAGAAATGAAGAAATGGTTAAAACATGATAAAAGAAAATAACTGTAAAGCCCACGGTTAATAAAATGATTACAGAGATATAAACTTGAAACTAATTCTGTAATAAATAAACAATCTACCGAAAAAACAAACACGATGTCAAACCCACACAACCTTTGACTGAAAATTGATCCATGCACATTCTCATTAAACGTTTAGGTGGGAACTCATATTTATACCCTCAATTCTTCATTATGTCACTCACGGCCATGCACTTTCTTCAACAGTTCCTTTACTGCTTTCTATCAGTACACAGACACACGCATTTAGTTTTCCTTGACAGGACTTTCAGTTGGTCACGATGTCAAACCCACACAACCTTTGACTGAAAATTGATCCATGCACATTCTCATTAAACGTTTAGGTGGGAACTCATATTTATACCCTCAATTCTTCATTATGTCACTCACGGCCATGCACTTTCTTCAACAGTTCCTTTACTGCTTTCTATCAGTACACAGACACACGCATTTAGTTTTCCTTGACAGGACTTTCAGTTGGTCTCTTTCAGGTTATCGAGGTCGTGAAACATTACATTTCCTGAGTCTGCTGCTTGATGAAGTTTCCACCCAGATTTTGAGCTGAGCCAAGGATTGAAGATTGGGGCTGCCCTGTCAGAATCGGTAGAAGTAGCAGTTGAGGTGGTGGTCGGAGAGAGAGAGAGAGAGAGAGAGAGCTCTTCACAGTGACGGTCAGAAAAACAGATCAACCTGGTGCTGGTGTATGGGGAGTTGATGGTAATATATTCCGCACGGATTAGAAAAGGCATTACAAAAAGATGATGAAAGAAGCTTTCAATGCTTCCATTTCAGCCATTAACACCTTAATAATCAGCAAGATCTCACAAAACTTACGCTAATAAAAAAATCTGCACTTTAGTCCAAAACAAAAGGAAATGTTCCATGTCCTGTTACATCTAATCCCTTTGTTCCTCCTGCTTTCTCTGATTCTATTGTTTCTCCTATCACTTCTTCATTACCTCATAACTCTTCCTCTGTTTCTGTTTCTCCTCTTTCTTCCAGTCCTATAACTTCTCCTAACTCTAGTGTTTTACCTTCATGTTCCTCTTCTTCTCTTACTAATACTCATCAGATGATGACAAGGTCTAAGAATGGCATCACTAAACCAAAAACTCATTATGGTTTCACTACTGTGCCATCTCTCATTCACCTGTCACAGTAGAACCTACACATTTCTCAGAGGCTGTAAAACATAATGTTTGGAAGGAAGCTATGGGTGAAGTGTTTGCAGCCTTAGTGAAACAAGAGACCTGGACTTTGGTGTCACCTCCTCCTGATGCTAATGTAATTGGGTGCCAATGGATTTACAAAATAAAGAGACATTCAGATGGGAGTATAGCAAGGTATAAAGCTAGGCTTGTCGCAAATGGTAATCAGCAATATGAAGGTATTGACTTCTCTGAAACTTTCAGTCCTGTTATCAAGCAACCTACCATTAGAATTGTTCTCTCTCTTGCTGTCAACAATCATTGGTCCATTAAACAATTAGACGTTTCTAATGCTTTCCTCCGTGGAGTTATTGATGAAGAGGTATACATGAAGCAACCTCTTGGTTATAAAAACCCTACTTTTCCTAATCATGTGTGCAAACTCAAGAAAGCTTTGTATGGCCTGAGACAAGCTCCCAGAGCTTGGTTCTCTATGTTCTCTAGTTTTCTGGTTACTCAGGGTTTTCACTCCAGTAAAGCTGATCCTTCATTGTTTGTTTCATCTACCTCTCATGGCATTACTTTAATATTGGTGTATGTTGATGACATTATCATAACTGGGGCTGACAGTGCATACATTCAAGATCTTCTCTCTATTATGGGAAGGAGATTTGTGATGAAAGATCTGGGTACTCTCAGTTACTTTCTTGGCATTGAGGTGTTTCACTATGATCAGACTTTGTTGTTGTGTCAAACTAAGTATGCACAAGATCTTTTAGTAAAGGCTGGGATGGTTGACTGCAAGCCTAGTCCAACCCCTTCTTCTGTGAAACCTGCTGTACATGATCCAGACTTCCCTTTGACTGATCCCCATTGGTACAGAACTATAGTTGGTTCTCTTCAGTATCTCACCTTGACCAGACCTGAAATTGCATTTGCAGTTAACTTAGCCTGTCAACATATGCATGATCCTAGGGACAGTCACTTTGTTGCAGTCAAAAGAATACTTCGATATATCATATATCAAAGGCAGTCTTCATCAAGGGTTATCTTTTGTACCTGGCCCTTTGACTCTCACAGCATACACAGATGCTGATTGGGCAGGGGATCATACAGATAGGAGGTCTACTACCGGTTTTTGTGTCTATTTTGGTTCCAATTTGGTCTCCTGGTGTGCTAAGAAGCAGCCAACAGTGTCTCGATCCAACAGAGGCAGAATACAGAGCACTTGCTCAAACTGCAGCAGATGTGACATGGCTGCATCAATTGCTTCTTGATCTGGATATTCAATCAGCCCTACCACATGTTATCTGGTGTGATAACCAATCTGCCATTTCCTTGGCCTTCAATCCTATTTTTCATGCTAGGACTAAGCATGTAGAAGTGGACTACCACTTCATCAGAGAAAAGATTCACACCAAGTTACTCACAGTGCAGCATGTTGGTACGTTTGCTCAAACTGCAGATATCTTTACTAAGTCTTTGTCTGCTGACTCTGCTGATCGATTTCATTTCTTAAAGACCAAACTCATGGTGGTTGACACCCCCATAAGTTTGAGAGGGGCTGTAAACAAAGGTCACTAAGAATAGCTAGTGAGTCATTTTGTTTAGCTATAATGGGTGATGTGGTTTCTGTATTTAGTTTTAATTTTCTGTTAAGAAAGTGCCAGCTGTTCTGTTTAGTTTGTTAAGCAAAGTGAGTTGTATAAAGTCTGGCAAGTGGAGTTTTGTACGCACGTTCAGAAAATGAAAATGAAATTTTGACACTCTCTCTCTCTCTCTCTCTCTCTCTCTCTCTCCCTCTCTCTCTCTCCCTCTCTCTCTCTCTCTCTCTCTCTCTCTCTCTCTTCCTCTCTCTCTCTCTTTCTCTCTCTCAAAACCCTAACCTGATTT